>JBBPDA010138397.1:23329-46961 GCA_037974385.1 Arnoldichthys spilopterus
GAGAGAGAGAGAGCGAGAGAGAGAGCGAGAGAGCGGGAGAGAGAGAGAGAGAGGGGGAGAGAGGGAGAGGGGGGGAGGGAAGAGAGAGAATGAGTTTCCAGTTTAGTATGTACACTTACCTGGTAGCAAAACCATTTTATTTGAATATCTACCATAAATTTGCACCTTGGGGATTTACAGCTACTGACTGTAGTCCCTCTGTTTTAATGCAGCGTATTACTCCCTTGTACCAATGGATTAGGTTATGTGGTCAGCGGTGGTCTTATGGTAGCCCTTATTAACCAACAAGTTAAAGTAACTACACTATATTTAGTAACTGTAACCTTACGAATTACAATTAATTAGGTAGGTGTTTCTAATAAAATGTCCACTAAAAACTGTGTTTATGATAAACTAGAAGCTTAGTGCGCATTGCCATGGCCTCAGCCCAGTTGAACACCTTTGGTATGAACTGGAATGTTGGTTGGCAGCCAGGCCTTCTCGTTCAGCATTGGTGCCTCACATATACTCTTCTGACTGAATTCCCACAGACACCTTCCAAAATCTTGTGGAAAGCCTTCTGAGAAGAGTTTAGAACATTAATGCCCATGGTTTTGGAAAGAAGCTCATTTAAGAAAGAAGCTCATTTAGGTATGATGGTCAATTGTCCACATACTTCAGCTACAGTATAGTGTAGCTTGAAGCAGCCAGGGAGTGATAGCAAAAGTGGAACTTCTTCCACCAACCATCCACCAACAAACCTCTACACTGATACATCACACCGATGTTGTCATGCATGTGACTGATGTGACGTGTGTGCCTGTTTGTCAGAGAAAGACTTTATAATTAGTTTATAATATATAGTATTCATAGCTCCACATGCAGCTACACGTGGGCTCGTAAATCCCATCTCTTCTAGAACGGGTTGTGATTGCTTTGTGTAATGAAAAGAAAATATTGTGCAATTTGGCCAACATAGCCACTCTAAATTCACCAACACATGGATTTGTGGAAAGATGCGAAAGGTTAATGATAAAAGCATTAATTTAAAAAAGCAATGTGATTACTCATGTTTCATGCAGTGAATAGAGCTTCAATTACAAGGCCACTAGCGAAAGGAATCATATTATCATCTCAATCTTCAAAATCACAGGTCTGATTATAGCATTGACATCAAGTGCCAAGACAGAGTTCAGCTGGAACTGAGGAGTCATATCCAGCTTCAAACACAGTCGGCTCCATAATTACTCATATAATTTCTATAATTACAGTCCATTTACAAAACGCAGTATTTAAAATAGTTACTTTTTAAACATTTTTAGAAGAATAATTTCAAATATATTTAAAGCAAATTTTCCTTGTGATTTTGAAATAAAAGACATAATTGTAGTTTTAAAATATACCACTCACTCCCAAGTCCACATGGTCCATACATGACAACTTAACTGCAAAAACAGGACCACTTAGAAGACTGCTGTCGTGATGTCCACAAAAGCCAGCACATTTATATACAGTATATCCACCTATTCAGCCTATTGTTGGTGCTTCAGTCTCAGCTGCTTTTTGAATGAGGCACAATACAGAGCAGCCAGTCAGAGCAGAGCTCATTTACATATATCAGTCTTAAAGGCACAGTAATCAAAATATCCTCTTTAAGTAAAATGGATATATATTGGTGGTTAAGCTTGTGAATCACTTAGAATTGTCTATATTTTCACGTAAACATGACCTAAAACATCATCCAATGCTCCTAAAAGTAAATTCCCAAGGTTGCAGATTTACAGAAGAAGTTAGGACTTGGGGGCCACCAAGTCTCCAAAACTACACTTACACGCTGCAAGCCAGAAAACATCTTGAAGTCAGAAGAATCCTTTTCTTTCATCTAACCAAACATATAAGCACCTGGAGCTCGAAGATGCTATGGGAACATTTGGGAGCATTTTTGCTGGCAAATGTTCTAAGTGGGTTTGACATGAAAAGAAAGATAACACTCAGAAAACATGATCTCCAATGTATACATATGCTGGATGAGCTGTGATGTTTTAGCTCTTCAGGGTTTTTTTCCTGGAAACCTTGTTAATCATCATGGACTCCAGGAGATTCATGGTAACTGCCAAAGTAATTAAAGAAGATGTGGACAAGATCTGGAGTTTGAGAAGGTGGTAGATCTGCGGTCTTGTGTTGGTGAAACTTAGCTGACCTCATCTATCCAAAACATTGCTGTTTTACTGGAAACTGTTCTCTGTTGGATTTGAAGGCTGTGCCTGGAGCTCCGCTCCGCTGTCTTTTATTAAAGCCTCTCCTTTCATGTTTCTGTGAGGTGTTTTGTTATCAGTGTCTTTAAAGAAAACAGATAATCAGTGAGAGGAATGATGTTAGTTCTGTAATGATTTGTGCCGCTTGTATGGTTGCATTAGCTGTGTGTGTGTGTGTGTGTGTTGTTTCTGCCCCATTATCAGAATGAAGAGAAGATCCTGAAAAAGATTCGCAGAAAGATTCGGAACAAGCAGTCGGCACAGGAGAGCAGAAAGAAGAAGAAAGAGTATGTTGATAGCCTAGAAGGAAGGTAAGAGGTTCTCTCTCTCTCTCTCTCTCTCTCTCTCTCTCTCTCTCTCTCTCTCTCTCTCTCTTTCTTTCTCTCTGTTTACTCCCCTCTTTCTCACGCTCCTTATCCTTTTTCATTTTCATTCACTTTTTCTTTCTTCATCCACTCTCTCTAGCTATCCTCTCTCTCTTTATGTGTCTCCATCACTCCCTCCTCTCTTTTTCTCTCTGTCCACTCCCTATTTCACTCTCTTGCTGTCATCCTTTTTATTTTTTCACTTTACTCACTTTTTTACTCTCTCTTATCTCTCCCTCTCTCAGTCTCTTTCTATCCACTCTCTCTCACTATCGCCTCTCTCTCCATCTCTCCCCTCTCTCTCCCCATCTCTTTACTCTCTCTTTCTCTGTCTACCTCTCTCTCTCTCTCTCTCTCTCTCTTTGATGCCCCTCTTTCTTTCTCTTTTACTCATTTCCACACCACTCTCTCCATTAGCAGTGTGAACTATAAACCTTGAAGTCTTCAGATGTTAAAAAGTGCTGCTTTGCATTAAAGCAGTTGGGCTGACGGGGTGTGAAAGGCACTAAAATGTGATTTGAATAGCGGCGCATTGTAAAAATGTGAGTGAGCTCTTCTGCTCATAATGGAGCTGTTTATCCCAGAGCAATACATTTATAATTAGCTCACACTATCTGTCATTCTGCCATTCAGACACGTATAGAGTGCTCATTAGGAGTATAATCAGTGTGTACCCGTGCCTGTGCCTGTGCCCATGTGTATGTGTGTGTGTGTGATTAGGCACGATATCTCTGACACTGAATGAAATGAAATGGGGATATAGCTGAATAGAAAAACTCAGAGAGAGAGAGAGAGAGAGTGAGACTGAGCTGTAATCGTGTGATTTATTAATAACTGACATAATATTTTATGTAGAATGGCTGCCTGCAGTGCACAGAATCTGGAGTTGCAGAAGAAAGTCATCCAGCTGGAGAAAAGCAACACGTAAGGCTCTAGCACCTGAGCAATCTACCACTAGCCATAACACCAGAACACCACAGCTCATGTCATTTTAAACTGTGACTCAATGGTGGTCCTGACTCCTCTTGTTTATGTCCATCCATGTTGCATGAGTCTTACACCTGGTCTGCACAGCAAGCAAGCATTCACATGTAGTGTTGAATCACACCGAGTCTTCAGGATGTCCTGAAGGACTGTCCTTGTGACTGAAAAATGTATATAAGTGTACTTTTACAAAGAAGTAAGACCCTATTTTGCACTAGTTGAAAGTGTGACACAAAGTGGTTTTGCTAGTTTCCTACTGGTGCATTTCTTTATTTCACACCATGCTCACACATGTTCAAAATTACAAATGATTTTGTGTTTCCCACTCATAGAAGTGGTGCTTTTTAAATTAGGCAAGGCAGAGCACATTGTTGGTGTATTGCTATTTTTAGGCAGTAAAATGTCTATGTTTTTGATCAACAATAACTATGCCAAAAACCAGTGCCATATTATTAAACCATATATAATTGGCAGGTTTTAAAAACATGCAGGTGCACAACATTGATTACAGACACAGGTATGCACCTGAAGAGCAGTAATGGTGTATTGTTATTTTATTTCATTTATTTCATTTCATTACAAGGTACAGCTGGTCCTTTCACACAATAATATTGTTTATTAAAACAATAAAAGGTGGAACCGTGGAACAGTGGTGCTCCAGTAAATGATGTGCTGAATGACTTTCACTTTGCACTTGAGTAGGTCTGAAAACCAATCTGGTTTGCCAGGTTAACACACCCTTATAATAGCAATGCACCATAGTTTATGCTTCCCTGCCTTTTAAAGGTGAGGTGACACGCCATACTGATTGGTTCACTGCATGTTAACCAATCACACCTCTGAATAACTAAGAGAGTTAAGACAACTTTTTGAGCTGGTGCCAAGTCTGGTCTTTATAAACAGCAAAATGGTTTAGGACACACCCATAAATGTTAGTTGCACCTTGCACGTTACTTTTGCATTAGATCGTCAAAAAAGAGCCCAACGTGTCATTTTGTAGGCAGTGATACATCTTGGATCTTAGAACACACCCATAAAAGTTGGTTTCACACATCACACATATTTTGATACTACATGTATTATTGCTGGAACATCTTATGACCACTTTAGTGTATTCACTCATTAAGCCCTCATTAATTAGTTCTTAAATATATAAATATGTCTTAAAGACTTTGTTATATTTTAAGTGTTTCTGCCAGATAACTGAAGCTGCATTTAAGTACACTTTAGAATGTCAGTTACATTCTAGTGCAATGCAAATGGGGGAAAACATTTCAGAACAGCTGGAATAGGGGAAGAACATCCTGGAGCAGACTGGATGGAGAGGAACATTTAAGCAGATCATGGGAGAAAAGAGTAATCAGGGCCAAACAAGCTCTATGCTGGATATTTTTACTATTTCAATATAACTGTGAAATTTCTCTGACCTCAATAACTGCCCTCTTCTCTTTCAGCAGTCTTCTCTCAGTATTAACTCCCCCTCTTTCTCCTTCTTTCTCAGCACTCTGATGGAGCAGCTGCGAAGGCTGCAGGCTCTGGTCATAAACAGCTCCAACAAACCGGCTCAGGCTGGCACATGCATCCTGGTGAGATGACAATAGGAAAAGTCAGCCTTGGCAGGAAGACAGGCTTTTCTTATATTCTCATTTTATTTGACAAGATCATATCATACTGAGATGACAAATGTCATCCCAGACAAAGCACATTATGACGTTTTTATGAGAACTCTTGTTCAGTGTAAATGTTAAGAATTTCAGCCCACATTTCCAGAATGATAAAAGGCAGTTCAGGAAAGCTTTATCCCAGGAATCTTTTACTACAGTTCATTCCAGTGATAAACTACTATGCACAAGGGCAGCCTTAAATAAAATACTATTTTAAACCATTTAATGAAGCCCTATATATATATTATTACTTAAACTATAGTTTAATTTTAATGTTTTCTTTATTACTGTTATTATTATTGTTTTGGCTATTTATTGTTTTTTTTTTTATAGAGGATTCAAAAAGCAGATTAGCCAGAAAGCAGATTAGCCTGTTAGCGATGGTGTCACTGTCAATTATTCTTGGCTGTTCACTTGCTGCCCAATATATTCCACCCTAATGACAGACGGTATTGTTATGAGACGATTAATGTCATTTACTTCACCTGTCAGTGGTTTTAATGTTGTGGATGATCTGTGTATGAATGACTAATATTTGAGTTTAAAGTGTTGATAAAATATTTCATAAATACAACTAGAAACATGCATTTTTATATCTCTTGTTGCTAGATGTTGCTGGCAGGTAATCAATAAAAAGTAACTGATAGTATGAACAGTGTCAGCAGTATGAATAAATAGTAGTGAATAGTTCCACAGCTCAGTTAAATGCAGCCCCAGAACCAAAACAGTATGGAAGTAGCAAATAAATAAGAGTGTAATCGGTAAACACAATAAATACAACTGTCAGCAGTAATAAATAATGCAAACAGCTAAAATTAACAAAAAAGCAGCATAACCAAACATGTACATAAATACAGACAAGAGTCTTTCTAAAAATTGAAAGTGGGTTAATGTATGAGTTCCTATACCTTAAGGTAATTAAACACAACAGCCATGATTTTACTGTACAGATACTGAACACAACAGCCAGACAGAATGGATGAGAGTGGACAACAGTGTATTGTGCATCTTATTTGGTGGCAAACTGGCAAATGTGCTTGTGCACAAAGTCTGTTGTGACAGACAATTATGGGGGCAGTCAGGCAGATTATGGGGGAACTTGGTGAATTCATTTAGAGCAGTTATAGCTGTGGAGAAAAGGGCTGGAAGTGCAAGTGTAGAAGGTCTTATAATGTCTGCTAGACAGAAGAAGTTCAGGCAGATTTTGGGTGTGTTGAACATATGTGGCTGCTATGGTGTTCCAGGTGATTGTTAGGGTTTTGCTAGATGGAAGCTCTAGTATCCCACATGGTTAAAAGGTGTTTTTAGGGTTTTTGTTTTATGCTCATGTAAGCTTATCAAACAAGGAACCACAAGGTCATCTTGAATGGGCATAAATTCAATGCTTAATTGCTCCCTTCAGGAGATTGTAGGATCTTAATTTTTAGGAGTGTAGCTTTCCTTAGAAAAAAGCTGTATTTAAACTGTTTATACTAGTTATAGTACAGTTTTTATGTGAGCTTGTACATACTGGCACTGTAAATGTCATAGCAAGTCTAACATATCCTTGTGTTTTAAGTTTAAAGCAGTTTTCTAATTTCATAATTCTATATTCATAATGTAGCCAAACAGACAACACATGTTTACTGTCTTAAGTTTGCACCTTTTCTAACCATAGCTGTCCAGCTGAAAGAAGATGATCTAGCTTCCAATAATCTGTTTAAGCATTTTCAGAGCTAACTACAGCACTTGAAACTGCCTTGGTTAGGATTATAAATTGTTTATTGGCTGCACTGATTCTGTAGAAATAGAATTTACTGCCCCTTTTGGCATCATATGCCATGGTATTTTAATATGCTAACTTGAACAGCTAATTGGAATGACTGAATATTTGTAGATATGTAGCTTAAATCAATTCTCACTATCTCCAAGTACAGCCTGTCACTTGCCGCTCCCCAGGGCTCAGTTCTTGGTCCACTACTTTTTATTACATACTTGCTTCCTCTTGGCAACGTTATTAGACAGCAGTCTTCAATTACACTGGTAAGCTGATTGTCTGACTGATCAAAGGATCTGGATGGCAGAAAGCATTTTGAAATTAAACAATGATAAATCTGAGACCATATTAATTGGATCCCCATCTACCTTTAAGCCTTAAAAATACTTTATTCAGTGTACCTTTGGTGGGGTTGCAATATAGAAGCAGCTTGTAACACAGGAACACCAGCAAGACCAGAGTTGTGGGCCCCTGCCATAAGGCAATGCCATGCAGTAAAGGCTTGAGAAAAGTCCTTCAGAAAATGTTGCCTTCTTTTATCTTAAGACTTCCTTCACTGTGCCCCTTTCCTTCACACTCCATGGCTGAGACCCTTATTCTTTCTTTGTTAGATTATTGCAATGCTGTTGCCTATGGGCTTCCTGCCTCTGGGCTTAAGAAGCTGCAGAATGTGCATACCTCAGCTGCAAGGCTTCTTTCTCTCAATAGACCATGGGAACTCCCATACTCAAACAAAGCCAACCCTTACGCTCACTCTCTATTCATTTCCATATACAGTAAAAATTATTTTATTCTCTTTGCTACATCCGTCTCATTCACTTGCCTTCACCTTCATGCACATTCCATTTATTTGCTGGTCTTACCTCTGGGCTTCTCACTACTGGTCATAGGGTACTTAGTTTTGAGGGCCCAAAACTTTGGAGCACTCTTCATGCTTCAAACATGGCCAATCTTCTTTACCTCTTTTTGTAAAAAAACAGCAAAAATTTTTCCTTTTTCAGCTTGCTTTCCCAATAAGTAATGGAAGCTTGTTCTTCACCAGTTACAAGTTGTTAAGTCACTTTAGGTAGATGTGCTTAAGTGCTTTCTGGCTGTATAACATACTGTTATCTATAAACATATCTAGGTTTGTTTTAATGTAATATTTCAACATACAGTTTGCATGATGCTAAAACTGTAAATATTTTTTACAATAATGCAGCAGACATTGCATTGCAGATGTGGCTGTGCTCTTACATTTGTGCTCCATAAAGGCAGTCTTGCCCTAGATGGAAATGCAAAGCTTATTAATGAGTACAGGAGTGAAGCTCTCACTATCCACTTGTATGCAAACTGCTTGTTTTGATCAATGAATAATTTATATTGTTTGGAATAAAATTATAAGAATATAATATAAATTATATTAAAAAAATATGGTTTGAATGAATTATTACAAACTGAATGGTCAAATAAGATTCAACCACAACGTTAATGCCATGACCTACCTGAATGTTAGAGGTCTGACTGTATTATATTGTGCATGCATATTATTATTGCCCTTTCAACATATGGTCTTTTTTTCAAAACATGACCTCTTTAGCCATTGTCACAATATACAGCTGTTCTGATTTTAGGTCAAGGCTTTCGGTTTTCTGGGTCAGAGGAAAAATTGGGACTGTGTGACTTGCTTATGTGGTTTCTGAAACTGTAGGATATTTTGTTACCTATAAATATGGGTAAAAGTACATTATACACCACCAATCAGCCATAACATTAAAACCACTGACAGGGGAAGTAATTAACATTATCTCATCATCTCATTACAATGGCACCTTTCAAAGGGTGGAATGTAGCAAGTTAGTTCTTAAAGTTGATGTATTGAAGGCAGGAAAATAGACAAGTGTAAGTACCTGATTTTGAAAAAGGCCAAATTGTGTGGCTAAATGAATGATTCAGTGGAGAGGTTTTGTGGAGGTTCCCAGTATGCAATGGACACGTTTGTCTGCTGTTTGTTATAAATTGTAAGAAACCACATAAGTGAGTGCAATTTTAGATTTCACAGTTTGCTTTAAGTATAATTTAAACATACCATTAATCTCCTTAACTTGCTGGATTTCTCAGATAAACAAGTCTATTTCAGATGACTCAAAACTCTGCAAAGTTAGTGACAATTGTGTGTTTTACACAGCAAGTGTGTGAATTTAAATTGCAGTTTGCACGGTGCCAGTTAGAGTGCATAAGTATGGATTACTTGTTAGCTATGTAAGCCTCTTAGCTAAATTGGAAAATTAATGAGGCAAACTTCAGCACCAAACATGTCTTGGTTGATGCATTACATTTGTGGTGAGTAGATTTTTGGCAAATGTTCATATTCTTAATAAAATTCAGAATTAATGTCTTAATGCATTTTAAATCTTACTCTTTTTATCCTGTAATGTGATTTTATTCCTAATATTATTGCTTCATTTTCTTTTTTTATGCTCATTTCATCTCTGTAAAGCACATTTAATGACCTCAGTGTATGACAATGTGGTTTACATATAAACTTACCTTGTCTACTGATTCAGTTAATACTACAAAGAATATTTGGCAAGTGTGACAGGGCGATGGAAAGGCTTGTATAAATGACTACACAACCTGAGGATTTCCACTTCAGGGCTGCAAAAATATTTAATTTCTGTCATAACAATGAAGGGGAACCCATACAAATAGAAGAGGAAGAGGAAAGAAAAAAAGAAGAATGTGATTTAAAGAATAAGGTTGCAAATTATTTTATTACAAAGTTTAAATGTCAAAGTGTGATTTATTAAACTTCTAAACCCTCACAAAATAAAAAATGAATCTTTATAAATATAAAACACACTTACATCACCAGAGATCAAAGATGGAGCCACAACTAGCCATAGGTGCATCACAAAGAGGGACCTCTTACTACTACCAATACTTAGGCCCAGGGGTGCCACTAGGAATGTTGGGCACTGTGAAAGAGTATAATATATAATCCTCCTAACTTTCCACCCCCTTTAGCACTCTTGCTTAGGCCTGCAATTCCACTACATTTTTTGGAGGGAAAAAGATAGTTGGGTTAAGTTCCCTATGACATAAAGAAATTTCAAGGCCAACCTACTTTGGTAAGAATGAGAAAGAAGGACTCATGTCCTATATTTGTTTTTGTCATTGAGTCAAACTGGCTGCCTTTACTATTGACATGCATTAATTGAATATGACTACTATCACACAGCAAACTACTTTTGTATAACCAACTATTCAAAGCCGATCTCATTCATTTTCCTCTCTTGCAGGTGCTGCTCGTGTCTTTCTCTCTCATCCTGTTCCCCAGCTTCCAACCAGTGTCCCTCAGCAGGGCTGGGCAGCCGGAGGACTTCACCCCAGCCAAAGGTCAGTGTCTCGGTTAGCTCAAGATCATGTTGGTCACACTGCAACAAAAAGAAAATGACAGAAAGAATTTCTTCATGTGCAAAAAAATATTCTTTTCTCCTCACAAATTAGCCAAACGATGACAGTGGGTCAGCTACTTTCCTCCAAGGGAAAGGAGCACGGAGACTTTCAGTGCCAGGTCCAGGAGCGGAAACTTTATTAGAGCTTTTGCTTAGCTTGGATGCCCGTAACTCTGTTTGAGCCACTTTTAGAGATGTGTCCGTGGCAGCAGAGAGTAGACTGATCCTTTTGATGTATGTGAGGAAGGTCTAGTTGCTGGGACACAGCTTATCTGTCATTTCAGTTGTTGCCATGCCAACGCCATGAATGCCAAAGTTCGCCAAAGGTAAGTCATGTTGTCATATGCTGAAGTCGAATTTTTCGACATCTAAAAAGTGGCCTGTGGTGCGACTGGTGTCCATGTAGGTCATGCAAAAGAATCATGTCTGGTGTGTAAAGGCCTTAGCTTAGTGGCTACCAAGTGGCACAACTGTCTAACATGGATGGGTGTGGCATTGAAGTCTCAACCACCCAGCAGTTTGAAAAAATGCAGTGACTGGCTTTATCTGCAAACCCCCCAGTTTCACAGCAACAAGTCCTTTGATTGGTTGGATCTAGCTAATGGATAGGAACTGGTCATGCTAAATTAGGGTGAAAAGACGAAAATTTGAAGAAGATTGTCCTATATTATTCAGATGTGTGTTTGGGGCGTATCATGCAATAAATCAGTTAGAATGGCACATTACCTTTAAAAGACATTGGTGAATGAGCTATGACACATAGCTGTTATACTGCAATGGTGCATTTACCTGGCAAACCAGATCAGTTTTCAGCAAAGAAAAGGACCTGCTCGCGTGCAAAGAGAAAATCTACAAACACATCATTCACATGAGCAGCCTTGTTCTACCTAAACCTGCCGTTAGCACAATGAGCATGTAGCTGTGTCTGTAATGTGTTGTGCAACTGCAAATTGCTAGAACACGCCACTTACATATGGTTTAATAACACTCCGCTGACTTTAGATGTGGTTTTGTTGGTCAAAAATGCAGTGTCATTTCACAGCCCTAAAAGCCAACAGCACACCCAGTCACAGCCCATTTAAAAAGCACCAGTCCTATGAGCAGGAAATGCAATTTCTTATTTTGAAATTGTGCACACTTGGCTTGAAAAACAGGAATGCACTGATATAAAACTAGCAAATCAATTTGAGTCATGCTTTCCATTGGTGCAAAATAGGGCCCACAATCCCATAGGTCTATGTGGCTATTTTTAATGGCTAAAACAGAGACTTGCCATGATATTTCACAGAGACACAACAAATTGTGCCAAAAGTTAGGCTGTATTAAAATCATGACTACCCAGAATATCAAATGAGCAATACTTATTTATATTATTTTATGTTTTCACTTATCAGAAAAAAAGACAATGTAAATTGGTAAAACGTTTGGCACTGAAAACCTAAATAGGAAAGAAGACGCATTACATAGTGGGCGTACAGATAGTGACCACTCTTAACTGGGGTATTTATTGAGTACTCTTGTAAGAGCAGATTCACTTTAAAGTGACTTTGAAGTACTTTTTTAAGCTTCTGCTCTGACAGTATCTGATTATGCAGTGCAGATTGATGTCTGTTTGAGGGGCTTTAGAGTGGACTCCCTCCTGGCTCATGTTTGATCTTTTGCTTTGCTTTTGTTTAATCACTGCTTGCATTAGTTAGAGCAGAGCGGCCCGACGCTGGCAGAATCACAATCACTTCCATTCAGCAGATGCCAGACAAAGATTTTACACTCTACACAGACTTTACACTAGTGGAGACAGACATTCTGCATTCGGCTAATTAGGGGCAGGTAACTGAGTAATTAAACCTTTGTGTTCTCAAAGTCCAGCAATAAAATCATACCCAACTAAGCAAATCACCTTGTAATGATTCCAAATGCTTTGCTGAAGAAATATGAGCTAAGAAGCTTTTAAAAATAAGAATAAATTGTGCAAAACATTAAAAAATATTATTAGTTATTTATTATTTACTTATTTATTAGTGCATTTCCCAAACTTTTCTTAATGCTTAGAGCCTCTTAATTAAAATGTTTTAAATTAGTGTTTCCTGAAACTTTTCTTAAATAAGTAAAATCCTAATTACACACAATGTGCTTCTTTGTTTAAAATTGACTTGTAAAAGTAATAATAATACTGATTGTTATTAAATAATAATAATAATAATAATAATAATAATAGGAGAAGAAGAAGAAGAAGAAGAAGTGATCACAAAATAATATAATAATATCAAGCATATATACAACTTACCAATATTATATATTATTTTGTGACTATGAGGCCAGAACCTGGATAAAGAGCTAGCAGTCCAAGAGGAGGTACCTTAAATCTTTGGCCATTTGGTCAATTTAGTGATCCATTTGCACATGAAATGTTCACACAAAATAAAAGGCAACTGACATTTTTAAGAGATGCAACAACTGTGATGGTATTATATTATATTAAAGTGTCTAAATCACAAAAATTGATGCTTAATTCCATGAAGATATATACCAAAAAGTAAGAAAGGCCTGATTGCTCCTCTCTTTGATGTACTGTTATAGATGCTTAGCACACAGTTTGCTATCTCTTTCTAACTCAACCCACTACTGGCAGTGTTGGACAATCTAGGCCCATAATGGCCTAAAGGCTCAGTGGAAAGTTAAGTCTTAGCAATATCGATTGGTTTACTTCCCTGAGGAAATCATAACAGCCACATTTTTACCCTGTTATCTACTGTACTGTGTTAACGCAAAGCCATTTCCTCTCTACCCCCTCCATCAAGCACTTTTCAGTGGACGGTTTCTCCTGGTCTACAATCAGCTACATCCATAAACTCAGTCAGTGGAAATAGTAGGACCCTGACAAGCTCTTTTCAAGATTGATTTTGCCCAATGTGATTGACATTATGGCCTCATGTTATTACTGTTTCACTCTTGTTTTATCCTTGTGCTTTGTTTTTATCCTAATACCTTGGGGTGACATATTACAACAGAGTCTAAAAACAACACTTTTAGTGTATTTCCAACTGCTACTGGGTGTAACGATACAACACAGTATGCTTCAGTGATTTAACCAATGTTTTGTAATTAAGCAGTGTTTGTTTTCACCTTTACTGACTTTATAAGAACTGTTACAGAGAATTTTCATTACCCACAATGCAATTACAACATACATTTCTGCTATATGGCTTATTCTTGCCTTTCCTTTTACCTACTTTGTGTTATACTATCTGCTACAGCTATCTGCATGAATTTGATTGTGGATGTGAACAGCATAGCATTAACACAGGATACACTATGAACTAATGGATAAAGATTTTAGTGTGGATTATAATAGAGAGAAATCAAAGGTACGGGCAAAGGGCAGACATGATTTTCATTCTTTCAGCCCTGTAAGGTTTACATTTTAGTCATAAACGTTTTATTTTGGGGCAGCTGTTCCAGCCAGTCAAGCATGGCAGATTGACTGCTTATAGTAAAGGCAGGGATAGTAAAATACCTTGTAAATGTTTACTGTGATTGGCTATGGCTATAAAGAACTGAAAGTCTATTGGGATTTTCCTGATACTTCCCTGAAGAAACCCTTCACACATTTTATCATTTTTTCCCAAACCCTTCACACTTTTCTTAAGATATCTCAATCACATACCAACTAAAGACATTTCAAAGTCAAGCACCTCTGAAAAGCCAAAATGGAGAAATTGCATTCCATCAGCCTTCTACACTCTACTACAGTGCAGCAGGGCACAAGGTAAGAGGTGTAAAACTAGCTGTTATTGTATTTTTGAACATTTTCAACACATATAGATTCTGCTTTATATAATCACAGCTATTAGTCATAAAAGTATTAATAAATAATAAAACTGTGCTAGAGCAGGAATAATAGTACCGCACTGCTCTTTTAGTTTTGTTGTAGTGGCTGAAAATATTACGTTTTTTTTTACATTTTTTTTTAAATAATAGGCACTTCAATTCATTTATGGACAATGTTCATGATAATCATGAGTTAAATCAAATATCTGAAATGATTTACCTTACATAGCTGGTTCACTAGGATTAGGATTTCTGAATGACAACTAGACAGTCTTTATTCTTCTCCTTTTGTTCTGAAAAAGTAATAAAAGCATTTGTTTTGCCTCTCCTATGCTTACAAACAAGCAAAAAAGGCAAAACAAGATAAGACAACCAAAAAAAAGAAACAAGTACATAACAAACTTTCAACAAATATGAATTCTGTTTGACAAACTACAGAACATAAACAAAATGTTGTAAAACCTCATTATTAATAGTAATAATAAAGTAATAATTGTAATCCCATTACAATTTCAAAGACACAATGAGTACTTTATTTGTAACTACCTTAAAACTGTTTCTAACAAGTACAAACCCCATTTTGCAAAAGGTTGGGATATTTTTCAAAATGCAATAAAAATCTGTGAACTCTTAATTTATGTCTGTTATGTTTTAACCTTGCGTGTGTCTCTCTTCCAGACATCATGTATCTTACTCACAGTAGTAAAAATATTCACTTTGCTATCAGAATAACACTCATATTTTAGTGAGGCACTTATGCCATGAGCCTCAGACATGAAGCTTAGTATCTGCTACTTTTCTCCAGGCTTAAAAGGATAAAAGGCTTCTGGTCAAAAAACTGGAATCTGGTACAGCTAATTGTATGTGTGTGTATCTGATTCTCTGCGAGTTTGCGAGGGGTCACCAAAGGCTGATAGCTTTTCATGGGTCACCAAAGGCTGATAGGTCCAGAAGATCAAGACTGAAAATGAGCCTAACAATGACAACCTTTTTTGTTTGTACCACACAATAGTGACTTCTAACCTTGCCATTTACCCACTGAGATGTCTCTGAATTCTCTGAATATTTTTACACGATATTATGTACTGTAGATGTTAAAATACCTAAATATTCTGCAATCTTGCATTGAGAAATTTTCCTTTTGAACTGACTAACAATTCTATCACAGATTTTGCCACAAAGGGGTAAGCACAAGCCATCATTGCTTGGAAAGACTGAGCTTTTGATGGGTGTTACTTTTAGACCCACTCATGATCCCTTCTTCCAGTTAGCTTGCTTAATTAGCTTGCTTAATGTGGAATCTTCCCATGGGTGTCACTTGAAGATTCTATGCACTTTTCAGCCTCATTTGAACTCTGTCCCAACTTTTGTTGAGTGTAAGTGTGTGGGCTTTGTATTTCAGTCATGATTGTTGAATTATGTCCAGGAGTTGACGTCTAAAGTATTAATACATTTTGATCTGCGGCATGAATCAGCCTCTCTCCTGCCACCCTTTGGTTCACCAAAAGCCACTTGTTCAATTTTTCCGATTTCAGTGTTGCTACTCTCATCCTATACCAAATACTCACCCAGACCCTGATTAGTTCATTTAAGCCACTTTTTGACTCACTAGTCAATATGGACTTGATATGTGGAATGACTGACATGTTCCAGCTCCTTAATTGAGCCTCTGAATATCGAGCAGACAAAACACTGAGGCACTCACAAATGATTATAAGCTGATCACGCAGGTCCACATGATCTCTGGGGTCTACAAGGTTATAGCTGCTTTCTGCTAATTTGGTCATAGTGAATGCAGAAAACATGCCGGCTTTATTTTACCACCTAGAGTTTTTCCACAGCATTACTGTTGTGTCACTGTATCATTCAAGTAAATAAGAGAGTTGAACACCATCCTGCTGGTGTACTAAAGGGAAGGAATAGAAGAGAAACACATTAGGACATTCATAAAGTATTTTTCACACAATGTTCCTCTACAATTAACAGAAAAATTGAAATGTAGCCCTGCATTTTGAATGCCAGAATGATATTTGGGTGTCTGGTTCCCTTCGCCACTGTGAATAATTTAGACTATGTATGTCTCTCTAGAAAAGAGCATTTTACTCCTTACCACTCTGAATGACCTTGATTGCACATTTTTAAAACTTAATTATGCAGAACTTTCGAAAAAATCATTAGAATGTCCCTGTTAATACCCTTAGATGTTGAGTTATTGCTGTCATTTGCACCATTGAGCAATTCAGCATAATTACACAATGCATAATTTGAGCATAACTACTCAGTGTCTGTATGCTTTAAAAAGCTATAAAAGTGAGGAATATAATAGTGTTTGTCAATGTATTTTTTTTTTAGCCCCATTGATTTTTGGTTGATGATATTCAACATAATCAGATAATCAGACTTTACCAATAGACCTGAAAATGTTGCTTCACATAGCTGAATAAGAATAAGAGGTTTGTGTGTCTAGGTAGGTGTGTCCCTTCATGCTACCCCCCCAAACCCCCCCCAACATTTATTAGACATGTTGGTCTCTAGGAGGCACATGACCCTACCACATTGCAACTCATTTGTGGAGTAGCCACCTAGTGAATAACTTCTATACGAAAATCTACTGCTAGTCAGTATTCTGTGACAAGAAGGTTTAAACTTCACAAAATTTGACACGCTGCATCACCACCACATTCTTTGGAAGCACACCAAATTTCATAACATTTCCTTGGGTAATGCTGCAGCTGAAACAGTTTAATAACTCAAACACTGCTTGTGCTAACATTTTTGGAGGGTGGTATTATTGTTATATATTGTTTCATATTTATTTATTAATTTATCATATTATTTATCATATTATTTATCATATTATTTATTTATTTATTTATTTATTAAGGTTTAAAATAACCAGACAAGCTATTAACAAATTCTTATTGACAAAGGCAGCCTAAACCAGTAACAATAAGAATATAGCTACACGGGTCATCAAAACTGTGTAAAAAATGATTAATAACTCATTTTGTTTGTTGATAATTCTGTGCTAACAGTGTTTTTCTGGTTGTGTCTTCCTGCTCTAGTCCAGTCACGGTCACTGCGCTCTGTGCTGGAGGTCCACAGCCTGCAGCCAGTCTTCTCTGTGGAAGGAAGGGTGGAGATGGCCACCTCCTTGATGACCAAGATTCACATCAGGCCAGAATATGCAGACATGAACCCTCTACTCCACAACCGTAGCTATGGAGACCATAAGCATCACCATGGCGACCCCATCACTGGGCACATGGCCACAATGAGTTGGCTGTCACGCCCTGACTCAGGACCGTATCATCAGGAAGACAGGAAATGATGTCATGAGCCATTTGAATGTGTGTGTGTGCATCTGATCGCAGCAGGGACAGGAAAGAAAAGTGCAGGAAATAACTGTTTTCTTGCCTATTAGTGAGAAAAATGAATGCGGTATTGGATACTGCCAATTGCCATGCTTTCACTGCTCCAGCTGGGAAGGGCATTATTGTGCTTATCATCAAGTTCATTCAGAGAGAGTGAACAGTGGGACTGCTACGACAAGCTATACTGTACCCTTCCAGCTCCAAAGTCTTCACCAACTCTGATTGTTTTGTATTGACATGAGCAAGAAAAATGAAACAGCAGTGTTAGTACATCCTGTCTTTGGAATTTCACAACAAGTGTTTTCATTTCATTTGCTATCAAAAATGGACTTATTTTATTCTGACTTTTACAAAACAGTTCTTTCTGTTGACCTCTGATGAACCCAGCATGTCTAATCTGACTGTATTCAAGCACATTGATTGCTCTTGTACAAATCAGTTGAGTTGTACACAACCCCTGGGCCAAGAGAATGCTGCTTTCTTCTGCATCTTATATTCAAGCTTGCCAATTAACACAGCAGTGTTCTATGAACAGCAGGATTAAGCTGTTGTTCATACTAGCTATTTTTTCATCAACTGCCAGTGCACATTTTGCATGTAGTTCTATGGCAAGTGGTCGCAAGGGGGTCAGATAAAAGCAGCTTTTAAAAAGCATTTGCACTATTGTTTATTTCCATAAGAAATGCTTCCCGAAGTTCAAAAGTTCAGCGCATGCTGAAATTAAGTGCTTCTTATTAACCAAGCAAACAAAGGTGGAGGATACAATGGCGAGTTTGGTGTTTGCTCATCCCCTTTTCAGAATTTATGGGGCTGTATTCAGATGCTGACCAAATTCTTACATCTGGTTAAAGCACTAGTGTGAACATGGCCTTAACTGTAAAATGCTGTCATGCTAAAATTGTGTATCCGCATGACTCAGCAGGTTCACATTGTGCTTCTGAAGCCTAAAAAGCTTCACACTGTGGAATGCTTTCTGAACGCTTCTGGATGCACATCACCCTGTTGCTAAGCAACAACTGCATCATCAATGTCATCCAGCTATGCTAGCTATCATTTCAATATAGTCAGAAAGCTCCGGCACCAGCCCTGTATATATCTTTGGTATCGAGGTAACAGTTTCTAAGGGTTAACGTAACTTTAAAAGAAATTTGAAAGGTCTGCTTTTCAAAGATTCGATTAGTCCTTTTGAAAAATTCACTTAATGAATATGAAAGCAATTGCTTTCAAATAAGGTATAATATATATGACAGTGATGATATGCTAGCATGATGCAAGGGCTTGATCATGTTAATTGATTGCATGAAGGCCTGGTATGATGGGAATATGTGGACACTATTTCTCAAACATGTCCTTAGAAGCTATGAAAATTAAACATAAGTTTACAACCCTCTGTCAGGTCCTTATTTCATATATATTTATTTGTAACTGTCCATCAGTTGTGCTAGCTAAAGAAAGTGATCTACTACTAACAACCAAACATGGAGCTGATACACAAGCTAAGCAAAAAGAAAAAGTGGCTTTTTGTGGCAATTGATAGCTTCTGTGCCCTTAGTGACCAAAGTAAAACCTCCATTATGGCTATCACAGAAGTCTGTCTTACCTTTGAGCTTGTCAGCACTGAAAAAACAATGCATGGTTTTTCCTTTTAGCATGGTCTTTGCTAGTGTAGCATTCCCCAACTCTGGGACCGGTGTCCTGCCCAGTTTGGTGATTTCCCTGCTTGAACACCTGAGAATTAACAGGTCAGTTGAGTCAGGTATGTTTGAACAGGGAAGTCACCAAACTGTGCTGGACATCAGCCCTCCAGGACAATCTGTAGTGGGGGGAAAGATGATGGAGATGCTTAATCTTTAGTTAAAGTACAAGAGCGTATTTAAAATAATTGAACCCATTGAGTGTTAACTATGACAGTTTCAGAATTAAAGGAACACAGGTGTTTTTTTGTAAAATGACTGTCCCTACTTTTTTCTGACAATGCTGTGAGGAAAGAAATAGCTTAGCAGCTGTGGGTTAATCACCAGAGTGTATAAAGCCTTTCAGACGGAAACAGCAGCGTACGCTTCCATTCCTGTCATTAACTAGTCATGTCAGACTAAGTATCTTGGGGACAAAAGAGAAAAGGGAATTTCAGTTTGTCCAGACATTTCCTCATGGACACCTTTGCCTTTTAATGGTGATGATGATTGGGGGGTGGGTGGGGGGTGGTGTGTGTGTGTGTGTGTGGGGGGGGGTCTTTCATTGTTCTTAACTACTCTGCACTCCATGGCTGTAATGTTGTATACATCATGGATCAGAGCCAAAAACAAACATTTGCTGGGTAATCAATTCTGAATGGAGACTGAACTTCTGTTTAGCCAATGTTCATTAAAATTTAAAGTAAATGTGAAAATTGTGAACAGGAGAGGAGATACGATGAGCTCATGGCTGTAAACTGGTCTACAAACAGGACGCCTTTAAATAAGCAAATGAATCTTTGTGGTCTAAATGAATTACCAGAGCCAGTCCCAATCTTTATAAGTCCCTAAGTAATAATTCAGTTTGGAGGAGCCCTCTGCCTCACTGCCACCAATACTACAGACAGTTGTCAGTGCTGGGTCCTTGGAATCATCCTAACCCAGTCCCCTCACCTTATGGCACCCCTGATACCAATTATTAGTTTTATTTCCTTTTTAATATGACTTTTTTTGCTTTTGTCCTTCAACGCAAAGGAGACAGGCCTTGGCCTTGTGTAACTCCAGCTCTGTTGTAGGAGATTTCAAGCAGTCTTGGGGGTCTTCTAAGCAGGTGCTTAGATTGCTTATTTGTCATATGTTAATAACATTGTAAATGTGACCCATAAATTGGGATTAGGCCTTTCATTTGTAAAAATAACTAAAGATGTGTTCAAACTGTGAGAACATCATTCCATCATATTCCAGCCTCCAATATACACCACAGATTTAACATGAGGGGGTTATTTATTTAATTATTTATCTTACTAGTGTTTGGAAATGCTGTGAGACCCAAAGCTGCAGGCCTCTTGTTCAAAAGATTTTATTTTAAAGACAAAGCATGGAGCCTTTACTCACTTTAACAACCAGAAAATGGCAAAAATGAAAGAAGGGAGCTGAAAAATGCTAAATGAAACTACCTACAATCTGTCAAACATGGGAAAGTGTGAGATGGTGCTAAAGCTTGAATTAGGAAAAATAGCAGCAGAAAAGCTCTGGCACTTTATATTAAAGATCAGTAAGTGTGCAGGTACACATTCACTGTTACAGAGTGCAGCTTATGTCAATAAACATGTTGATTAACTTCATTAAGTTACAATCGTCTTTAATGTAAATGTGTAACTACACAGTGACGCTAAATATAAAATGGGACCAAAACTTCTCTTTTCAAAATGCTAGACAGCCTCTCTCTCTCTCTCTCTCTCTCTCTCTTTCGCTCACTCCCTCTCTCTAGCGACTGCCTCGGTTTGCATGCTAACGAAGCCTGTGGCCAAATATGACGTGAGATATTATTGACCCATTTTCAGATGCAAATGAAGGCAGATTTGCTCCCTAAATGCCCTGAAGCCCAAGCAATCCTTCATCATGGGCGCTGTTGGCACAAGCCAAACCCACCCACACACGCACAAACCCACTCAGATGTTACAAGTGACGCAATAATGTACAAATACCCCTTTCTTCCAAATATAGGAGATACCCCCCCCACACACACACACATACACAGTGTAGTGAAACGTCAAGACCTAAACTTAATATCAGGATTATATTGGAATCGATAGATATTTGCCAGACAGATGTTTAGATTTGGACGATAGTTGATGTAGTATTTATTATTCTCCAGAGGAGCAGAGCATTTTGCTTCCTCTGGAAAGCTACACTAAAACACACGCATGTTATTAATTGTACTGCATTTGCAACCCTACAGAAATCAGTATTAGATTTTGTCCTTTTCTCATATTATTCAAAATGAAATGTATGTAATATATAATATATATTAAGTATATAACGACATCAGTATCAACAATAATAGAAATATCAGATCATCCCAGTAATAGAGATATTGGTGCAGTCCTAGTTAAAACATCTGTCAAGCTTCATTTGCATCACTGTAAAAATTTGTTTTAACTGGTAAAACACTGACAATTTGTAAAATCCTTAAAACTGTTGTTAATTTACAGAAATTTCTATTCACAATAACAAATTCCCAGTGTTTTTTTTTTTTTTAACAGACATTCCCATTACTTTAATGGGTGATATTGCCAGGGCTGTGCAGAGTCCTATAGAGGGGTGGGTGCTCATAGAGCACATCCTTTTGCTGCTACCAAAACATTTTTAAAAATAATTGTCAGTACATCGATGAGGTGATTGTGAGTGAAGTGAGACAAAGTCACATTTTTATGAATGGGGGCTTAGCAAAAAGGGCACTTTGGTCAAAGGGGTAGATGTTCAACACTTAAAGCTCACCCCTCAGCACAAGTCTGGTTAAAGCTGTTATTATATAGTATAGTATATATTATTATATAGTCAAATAATGTGTTTCAGAAATAGTACAGTCAGTGTAGTACAGTTACTATATAGTACAAACTGTAGTTTTACAGTTACAGAGTTCTGATTAGGGCTGAACAATATCATCTTTTAATCATTATCACAATGTATGTGTCTGCATTACTGGTATAGTATGCAAATGAACCTCAAACCAATAACAGAAGTTCTTACAACAGCCAAAGTGCTGGCTTTGTAAAATGACAAAAATTGATTTGGAAGCAGACTGTTTTTAAAGCCTAGTTTCTGTGTATGTACTGTATGGATGGGGAGTGATTGTACATCTTGAAGCTTTAAGAATACTCACATAGGTCATTTTCATTAGCAAAAACTGATTATATGGACTGTTTATTATACTAAAAAACATCACAATCACAATATGTAGCTGTTCAATCCCAATATTGATATTTGTCCATATGACACAGCCTTAGTTTTAATGTTAAAAAAGAATTTGTGTTAAAGCATTTTGAAAAAAATACTGCATTACAGTAAAAGGCAGTATTCCAATCCAATGTCTGTAGTTTCACAGGCTTTAACCATCACTGTTTTCTCTGGGACCCCAGCAGTCAGACTTTTTTTACAGTGAAGTTTATTACGACTATATTACTTTATTATATATAATATTAGTGTATATATACACTAGTCCTATTTGTAAACTTTGTAAACTGAGAAGTGGAACTTCCCAATCCCCCCCCCCCCTCCGAGGCCCCCCTCCTTCCTCGACCCTGAGCGCAAGGACGCCCTCTCCCCACAACACACACACACAAACACACACACACTTTCTCTCAGACTTGAGGCGATTGGCTTATACACCGAGCAAGAGCACCGCGCGAGCTCTTAAGTCCCCGCTCGCGCTTCTGCGTTCCTTTCATTCACGAGCTGAGCGCGCCGTCGCGCATCAATACCACAGCGAAGCCGCTAAAAAAAATTGAAAAAATGGATGATACGCCAGCGTTCGTCTCCGGGAATTAACGCGCAAGACGCGGAGAGATGCAGGCGAACAGCAGCGCGTCGACGCCCGGCTCGAGCCCGTGCGCCTTGAGCGCAGACTACGGCGACGACCCGTGGAACCGGAGCGACCTGTCGCTGCGCTGCTGGCTCCAGCTGCTCTCCAAGGACGCGGCCGTGGAAGCGCACGCGGACGGCGCGAGCGCGGCGTTGCGCGTGGCCATCGCCCTGGTGTACCTGGTGGTGTGCGCGCTCGGCCTGGTGGGCAACGTGCTGGCGCTGTGCGTGCTGCGCTCACGCCACGGCGTGCGTCGCTCGTCCATTAACTGCTTCGTGATGAGCCTCGCCGCGACGGACCTGCAGTTCGTGCTGACGCTGCCCTTCTGGGCCGTGGACACGGCGCTGGACTTCCGATGGCCCTTCGGCAAGCTCATGTGCAAGCTCGTGAGCTCGGTGACCACCATGAACATGTACGCGAGCGTCTTGTTCCTCACGGCCATGAGCGTGGCG
>JBBPDA010138434.1:0-14987 GCA_037974385.1 Arnoldichthys spilopterus
GACCCGGATTCTTTAAAGCTGCTTTGTGAGAACGATAGTTGTAAAAAGCACTATAGAAATAAATAAATAAACTGGACCGACTAACCGACTGACTGACTGACTGACTGACTGACTGATAACCATTTTTCAAATGCAATGACAGATACATTGCTTGAAACTAATTAAATGAAAGGACATTGTTTTGCATATATTCATACCTTGATTATATTGCTAACATGCAAATAAATGAAAACAGATTCCTGGTAATGCTTCAGCGGTCTCACAGCGGTTTCTTTCTACCTATTTTTGGTAGGTACTAACCATTGCATACTGGAACACCTGGACCTACCATTCTGGAGATGCTTTGACTCAATCGTCTGGCCATCACAATAAGGAGCTTGTCAAAGTGGCTCAGAACTTTACGCATAGACATTTTTCCAGCACATGAACTTCCAGAGGTTTTTCACTTCATCTGTCAGTGGTGTTAATGTTATGGCTGATTGGTGCACACTGCATTGGAATGTGAAAAGAGAATTGAGAGGGATTATGTTCCTGAGGGAAGGAGGGAGGTATCTGCTACTTTTACACTAAAATAGGCTTAATCCATTATGAGTAAAGTGAAGAGTGACCCAACGAAATCGAAGGCAGTTTCCTTCCTTTGAAAGATCAAGTTCTATACAAGTTGGAGCCTTTTATTACACACACTGTATGCTTGTATGAAGCTTACCAGCCTGTGCCAGATGTGTCAAATCCATCATCCTACACCGCGAGAGTAATTGGATTTCCGATTTGATTAGCTGTTCACAGCGGATCTCCATACCTGTTCTTTCAGTAGAAGATTTATTGAGCTTGCCGAGGTGCAGGACCACTGAAAGGTTCTCCGGCTGACAGACACTGACATACAGTCAATTACTTTATGAGAAATGCTCTTGGTGGCACTTCCTGAAGGGACAAAGATAATTCTCCCAGGGTTCCTTCTTTATTTCCCCCTGCTGATGGCCAACCCAGTGGTCAGCAGAGGAGAGGGACACAGCTGTTTATATCTGTCTTGAGGTTTTACCTCATCACTCATCTGCCCTGCCGGGGTAAAAATATCTAGCTGAGGGACAACATCCTTTCTAATGCGGTTCTAGGTAAAAAGGTGTAGGTGTGTGTTTATACAGTGTGTTCCAGCATTGCCCTACATCGAGCCATAACATTAACACCACTGACTGGTTAACAGAATAATAATGACTATGTTGTTATTTCATTAAAATGGCACCTGTTGAAAGGGTGGAATATGTTAGGCAGCAAGTGAACAGTCAGCTCTTAAAGTTGATGTGCTGGAAGCAGGAAAAATGCAATAGTTAGTACCTACCAAAAGTGATCCAGTGACAGGGTCATGGGCGTCCAAGGCTCAATGTTGCATGTGTGTCTAGCCTGATCCCTAGAGAAGCTCCAGTTGACAATATAATGTATTATGTTTCATTACTGGTGGTTGCTATGGTATGCTTACTGGTTGACATGGTATCTCTGGTGGTTGCTAGAATGTTGCTAGGTGATTGCTATGGCATCCTAGGTGGCTGCTATGCTATTCTGTAATGCTACCTGGCATGAAAATGTGTGGGAAGTTGATCCCTAAACAGCACTTGCCAACAATACAGTTTCATAGTTAAAAGCGTAATGAGCAAAAGGCTAATTACCAGCTACGGGCTTAAAAAAGATTAAGAGATTATTACAAGGGCATTATAATTCCTGAGATTGACCAGATACAGCTCCATAATTCAGTGACCCATTTTTGTCAGTGCAGTTCTTACTCATCTTTGCCAAGGCTGCTCATATGGGCAATGGAGGCCCAGTGCTTAGGCTTTTGCCCTTGTGAACAGAAGGTCACCGGTTCAAGTCCTGGCTTGTATACCACTGAGGTACTCTTGAGCAAAGGTACCATCCCTCCACCCTGCCCCCCTGGTGTTGTTGATAGCTGACCACTTGACCTATTAAGTATGTTCACAATGACAAATTGTCACTTTCTGGAAGGAGCTGCTCTTTTAAGACTGATCCTGAGTGTCAGGTTGGCACTGCTCTCTCAATTCTAGTGTGCCCACACTGTACTGTCCCCTAAACCCACCTCTCAAACTTCCAAACCTTTCCGCTCCACGGCTCACAGAGCTCAGGTGCGGGAAGTCAAGACTGAGAGTCAAGAGGCTCAAATTAAAGGGATTAGTTCATTCGTATTGGCCTAAACCCCTTATCTCTGCCTCCCACGTGTGATTACATTTCCACGCCGCTGTTTACGCTCAGCCCTCGCTCTGACGGACACAAGCCCCGCTATTCAAATGCGCGTTATTACGCGCTAATCTCCACGCACCCCTGTGCTGAGAGCGGAGCAACAGGTCCCATACAAATAAATAAATAAACAAACAAACAAAACAACCCCGCGAAAAGCTTCGCCCGCGTCCGTGTTGACAGAAGGGCTTTACAAAATGGAAAATAAACTCCTCAGAGCTCTGCAGGTCAAGGGATTGTAGAAAATGTGTGTATTTGAAGAATGGCCACAGAGGACACACCATGCGAAGCCACATCCTTCCAAGTGCTTTGGAGGATTAATTTTTTCTTATATTGCATTTTTTCTCCTGACGTTTACCTGCAACATTGGTATGGTTCTCTGCATCAAGACCTAATTCATTTCTTGGTGACCATTTTCTGCTTTTTTGGATATGTGGAACCTTTGGAATTTTCATCTTATATTTGAAAGTGAATATCATTTTTGGTTTTTTTTGTAGCCAAAAACATTGAAACTGGAAAAATGTTCAATGATTTGCATGAGATTTGTTATAACAAGTTACTTATGCAAGGCTTAGCACCCACAGGTGCTGTCAGGGGGCGATTGAGAACCCTGCCTTTGTGACCGCCCCATGTCGTGACAGCAGGGGGCATTGGCGACGCTTTGCCTTGGTGACGGCAATCAGTGCTTTATGTGTACCACCTGGGCTGTGGCTCTTATAAGCATGGTTGTCTTATCAGGCAACGTCAAGTACTTGTCCTTGGTGGCAGGTGTGGCGGGAACCATGCCTAGGCCAAAGGCAAAAAATGGTAAAGGCTCTTGGACTTGCCCATGAGTCTCTCATTTTTCCCTTTACCCTAACTCGGGTCCACCTGTGGGCCATGGTAGCTGCACAGTTAGACAGGGGACTTCCTTCCTCTGATTATCTGGCAAGTGCACCAGCAGCACAAGGCCTGTACAGGCACTTGCTCCTTGAGATAGGGCTCTCTAGGTTAATAGCAGCCATGCTGAATTTTTGTGATAGAACTTTGTTTTGTAGAGCAGATGGTGAAAGATGGTGTAGTTGGTGATCCCCTGTTGCCACTCTGTTCACACTACACAGCTGTCTTACTTGTAATCAGGAGTCTTAAGGTTGTGTAGTGTGAACAGTAAAGAGATCCGACTACTTCCCCAATCATGTAGTGTGAACAAGGTGTTATGCTAACTTTCATATCAGCAATGCTAGGAGACTGTAATTGATATAAAGCTCCAATCTTATAGCAGCCCCTTTTTTAGCTCTGATCTCAAGATCATAGCTTAGTGAAGGTTGGTCATATTTATTGGGTGGGAGGTCTAATCTATCAGTAAGTTATAGATAATGACACAACTTGATAGCACCATATTTGAGAACCCCCTCTTAGCTATACAGCAATGAAACACAGCTATAGCAAGCTAACAGGAACGACTGGTGAACCAGTGACAGGGACATGGCCACCCAAGGTTCACTGATGTACGTGAAGGCTAGTCCATATGGTCCGATCCCACAGAGGAGCTACTGTGGTTTAAAAAGTAAATGCTGACTCTGATAGAAAGAGGTCAGAACACACAGAGCACCACAGTCAGAGCTGTTTCAGCAGCATGAGGAGGACCTTCTCAGTATTGTGGGCAGTGGTAGCCTAGTGGTTAGGCCCTTGTCCTTGTAAACCAAAGGTCGCAGGTTCAAGTTCTGGCCCAAGCACCAATGAGGTTCCCTTGATCAAGGTACCTTCCTGCTACTCTGCTCCCTGGGCACTGTTGACAGCTGCCCACTGCTCCACGTGTGCATGTGTGATGGGTTGAATGCAGAGATCGCTTTTTGTTGAGGTGCTTGAGTGTGTTCACAATGACAAGTAGTCACTTCACTTCACTATTAGGCAGGTGGTCGTAATGTTCAGTGCGACCGCATTAGTGAGATCATGCTTAAAGTGAGTTCAGGCCAGTTTCTTCACTTTCAGTCATGCAAACAACAGAAAAGCAGTGCTAACTGCTCCCCCTTGTGGAGAATCAGCTTCTTAAATGTAAGCGAATGAGTAACAGGGGTAAAACCTAGGTTCAAGAGGTGCTTTCCATTGAAAAAATAAAAGGTGGTGTGAAATGGGGCCTTCAATACATACGATTCAGCTGGGCCTCTATTTACTTAATAAACCAGAGACGTGCGTTGCATGTTTTGTTGAATTAACACAATACAAAACATCCTAATCCAGTCTGCTGGGGTCTCTGAGAGACTCACAGTCGTCTCCAGTGGGACCGGAGAACAGTGTTACTGCCCCACTGGCTTGTTTCAGATGAAGCAGAGGTGTAATCCCCCATCCCCAGAACAAAGCCGGGCCTGTTGTATTGTAATTAATAAGTGAATGGTTTGCAGGTATGGAGCTGTAAGGGAAGGAGATAAGGGAGGAGAGCAGGAGTCCCTCAGAGAGAAAGAACAATGGAGCTGTGTGTTTACACACACTAATACTACACACACTACAGCAGGAGAGAGAACGAGTGCAGTAATGAGGAGGGGGGGGCAAGGAGAAGGAGAGAGATGGAAGAGAAGAGAGAAGAAACAGAGAAGGAGACAGAAACAGAGACAGAAGTGAGAAGAAGCAAGGGGATAACAATGAGGAAAGAGAGAAGAAAGAGACAATGAGGGGAGGAGAGGGGGCAAAGAAGGAGTGAGACAGAGAGAGAGACAGAGAGGGAGGGGGCAAAGAAAAGGAGAGAGTTGGGAGAAGAAAAAAAGAGAAGAGAAAAGAAACAGAAATAAAGAGATAATGAGAAAAGAGGAGAGTGGGCAAAAAAGGAGAAAGAGAGCGAGAGATTGGGGGGCAAGGAGAAGAGAAAGAAAAAGAACAATAGAGAGACAAAGAGTGAGAGAGGTAAAGAGATAATGAGAAAAGAGGAGAAAGGGGCAAAGAAGGAGAGCGAGAGAGAGATAAATGGAGAAAGAGAGGGAGGGGCAAGGAGAAGGAGAGAGCTGGCAGAAAGAAAGAGAATAGAGAGGAAACAGAAAGAACGAAATAATGAGAAGAGAGAAGAGGGGGCAAAGAAGGAGAGAGAGAGAGATAGAGAGTGGGGGGGAGCGAGAGAATGAGCAAGAGCGATTGCGAGAGAGATGGGGGGGCAGACAGAGAGAGGGGGGAGACAGAGAGAGAGAGAGGGGAGACAGAGAGAGAGAGAGAGAGAGAGGGGAGACAGAAAGAGAGAGAGGGGAGACAGAGAGAGAGAGAGGGGGGAGACAGAGAGAGAGAGAGGGGGGAGACAGAGAAAGAGAGAGAGGGGAGACAGAGAGAGAGAGAGACAGGAGATAGGACTCATTGCTCAGTGGATGACCGCTCACAGCTCAGTGCTGGCAGCTACTCGACACTAATATGATTTCTGTGATGAGAAATGATTAAATGTGTTGAAGGGTACATTAAATGTCAATTAAAAGTAAATTAAAAGAGCAGGTTGGCATGGCCGGGTACGTGAGAGAGAACGCCAGGGCGAGCGATGGGGGGTAGAGGGGTCTAATTTGTACACTCAGTAATGATTCGGACCCCATGTGATGGAGCATGAGGCAGGTGAGTGAATCCGTGCAGAAGAGTTTTTTTTTGGATTATGTTTTTTAAAGACACCTTTGGACGCTGGTGACCGTTCTACACCTTCCACTAAGCCTTTACAGCAAGAGGGTCAGTTCACTTAGATGTTTGTTCCCGATTCTCAAGCGCTTAATTACAAATGTGTGGCTGCCAAACGTCACTGAAGCTAATTATTAAGATACATTCATTGGCCACTTTATCAGAAACACCCCTTGCCACAGTAGAAGCTTCTACTCATCTGGAAGTAACCTGAGAACATTGCGTTCAGCCATGAGAGCATTAGTGATGTCAGGTGCTGGTTTTGGATGATTAGGCCTGGATGACAAACACCAACTCATCACAAAGGTGCTGGATGGACTTAGGCCTGAAATCACAGAAAAACACACTGATCAGCCATAACATTAAAACCACTGACTGGTAAAGTGAATAACATTGGCTTTCTATTTCTATACACTGGCACCTGTCAGGAGGGTGGGATATATTAAGCAGCAAGTGAACAGTCAGTTGTTAAAGTTGATGTGCTGAAAGCAAGAAAGATGGGCGAGAGTAAGGATCTGAGGGCCCAATTGTAATGTCTAGACAATGGAGTCACAGCATCTCCAAAACGGCAGCTCTTGAGGAGTGTTCCAGGTCTGCAGTAGTTTGTACCTACTAAAAGTGATCTAAGGAAGGATGTCTGGCAAATCGGTGACAGGACCATGGGCACCCAAGGCTCATTGATGATAGGAAGTGAGGCCCAAAGAGTAGCTCCTATTGCTCAAAAAGTAAATGATGATTTTGATAGAAAGGGGCACACAGTGCACCACAGTCAGAGCTGTTTTAGTGGGATGTGGACCAACACAATATTAGGCAGGGTGTCATAATGTGGCAGAGGTATATTGCGGGGTATACAATAAATTAAGGGTTGGCTAACAAGAACTGTGCACCAACAATCTCTTATTGTAGGCCAGCATGGTGGAGCTACAAAATGGGGGTTTCTAATAAAATGACCATTTAGCATCTACACTACCAAGAGGTTAAAGAGTGTAAACTTGTGAAAAGGCTAAACCAAGAACCACTGCGATACCTGGCAACACAATTACTCTGAATTTCCTACTCCCCTAAAAGCAGCCTAATATCCCCCTGTGTGTTTTACAGTACTCGGAGGAGCGTAGTGTCACTGATAAATGGCTCTGGGTGCCTTTCCATTAAGACCAAACCAGCAAAGCTTTGGTAAATGTAAACACTGGAGCAGGAAAGAGCTGTAACAGCAGTGCAGTACTGAGGCAGACACACAAAATATATTCTGCACCTTATGTTTGCTGCGAATTCCAGTTCAGAAAGTGCACTCTGAAAGCATGTCGAGGGCTTGGTGGTGGTAATAGCTTTCTACTTCACATAATCATACACTTTTATAACCCTTTGTGCATGAAGCTGACTATCAGTATGCTGGCATCTGACTCCATTCTTTTTCACCTCCAAGCAGCAGCTTCTCCACCACTGGATGTTAAAGCAGGAAAACTAAAAGAAGCTTCATGCATATCTGTTGGTAAGCAAGGACAAGTTAGCAGGAGCGATCATTAAACTGGGTAACACTGGGCAGCCACATAAGCCTTTTAGGACAATTGTCATTAAACTACATAGATATTTATAAAGGCTTTTTTCCATTCAGCATCCACTGTCAATACACTTTCTGGTGTGAAACTGATCCTAGTTGTCTTGTTTGAAAAAAACAGGCAATGCTTGTTGGAATAAATCTCTGTAAATGTAATGTAGGTCACTGGCAATTGTTACCAAAGACTTATGTACATGTGATTTAGGATTATGAGTACTATTAGTACCTTGTCTCCTACCTTACCTCTGTCTATCCATCCAACAATCTATCCATCCATCGAACTATCCATCTATCTATCTATATATCTATCCATCTATCCATCTATCTATATGCTGCTTTGCCACAATTTAGTGCCATACAAATACATTTGACTTCAATCCAATCCAATCCATATAAAAGACAATAAAATAAAGAAAATAAGTAATTAAAAGGATAAAAACAATAACAGCAATAAGTTAAAATCAATCTCAGAAGGTGTCAAAAGCCAGAGTGAAAAAATGGGTTTTTAGCCGGGACTTAAAAACAGGCAGAGAATGTCTAATCTCTAATGGCAGATCATTCCAGAGTTTAGGAGCAGCTACAGCAAAAGCACGATCACCTCTAATTACTTGACCGTAATTTTCAAATGTCTTTGACCCTAAACAGCAGCCCCCATTCGACGCTCGCTGTCTATACTTCCTGGCCTAAAACTGATGTACTGAATCTACTTTTCTGTCCCTGGGGCTCTGCTGTCTCATAGGTCAGTTCTAAAATGTTAGTATATAATTATGAGATTTTTAGCATAAGTTTTAACAGCATAATAAAAATACCACATAATAGCAACGGTTTATTTGAAAAGTTAACACTCAAGGTAGCTACCATTGAAGAATATTCATTAAAGGTCAGTTGCAAGAGAATATACAATTTAGCAGCACTCCTGCAGTGTGCTGGGGAATGAAAATCCCAATTGGAAAATGGCGGCACTCACAGGATGCCAGGGAAAATTAATTCCAACATTTCAATGTGCAATTCATCTTTATATAGCCATTACATCAAACAGTTCCAGCTGTATAAAGAGCAAGCTCCCTGAACATCAAACAAGTCACATTAGCCAATAAGCAAGCTCCCTGAACATCAAACATCCAGATTTAGCCAATAAGCAAGTTTTAATCTACAGGTGCCCATAGGTGTGATACCCACAGGCTCCTGCTGACAGTCTAATGACCAGTTAAGCTAACGTAACAGAACCCTGTGTGCATACGTTATTCAGTGATACAAATCACTTCAAGAGTTTCATCACTTTCACCTTTAAAAAAAAGTGTAGAGGCCTAGAGGTTAGGACATGGCCCTTGGGACCTTGCAGGATCAAGGCCCAGAGTGGGAACCACTGAGGTACCCCTGAGCAAGGTACTGTGCTGCTACACTGCTCATTTGTCTGTGGGGGAAAATTCATTGACATGATACCGGATGAGGAACTGCCCTCTCCAACACTTGAGGCTGCCAGACATCTGGGCCTTTCGGCTTTATCCATTGTAATGAAACAGGGTGGGTCTCATCTGCATACAACTGCTCGCAAAGATCCGACTGGATGAGATTTAGGAGTAAGGTCAAACTTATGTTAGAACAGAATACACTGGTCCATTACCACAAGCCTACAGTTGAAATAACTCTGGTTTCTTCAAGGCACTCATCATTGTTGCATTACAGTCTGAAACTGAAAAAGATTGAGTCTAACTATGTTCTGAGATGAGCTGACAGAGCAAAAGTTTCTGACTTCTTGTTGCATCATCTGCAATGTGAGATTGAGTAGTAAATGTATCTTTGCTAATGCATCTGTGATGTTTTCAATTCTGGTGAGAAATGCTTTGATGCCTTGACTTGCTTTTCACGTCTGGTGACATTTGTTTTGTCTGTGTACAGCGTGTGGGCGACAAAAAAAAAAAATCCACATAAATCAGTTCCCTTTTACCCACAGTCTGAGCACATCCCTCACAATAGAAAGTCTAAAAAATTGAAGCAAATCTGAACAAATGAGATACATCTGCAGTAACAGTTTTATAGCTGTGATCTGGTCAAAGTTCACTAGACTGGACTATATTTTCCATATCCCAGCCTTATAAGTGAAGTGAAGGTGACTATTTGTCATTGTGAACACACTCAAGCGCCACAACAAAATGTGATCTCTGCATTTAACCCATCACACATGCACACATGGAGGAGCGGGCAACTATCAACAGCGCCCGGAGAGCGGTGTAGTGGGACGATATCTTGCTCCAGGGGTACCTCAGCAGTGCCCGGGCCAGCACTCAAACCCATGTTCTTCAGGTCCCAAAGGCAGTGTCCTAACCACTAGGCCACCACTGCCCAATAAAATACGGTATTATATGGTATAAAACACCAAAAGTTTACAAAAAAAAAAAAGTGGAAGCCAATGGTTTTAACTTTATTAGGAATACAAAAAAAAAAAATAATAATTATATATATATATATATATTAAAGAGTGAGTGGTGCAGGTGTGTATTGTCTCTGATAATGGTCTGATAAATGCCCTGTAATGGGGGAAGGCTGCTCCTGCAATAAACCGTGCAGTTTTTATCACACGCTGGAGGGCCTTTCTGTCCAGAGCAGTGCAGCTTCCATACCAGACTGTGATGGAGCTGGTGAGGATGCTCTCGATCATACTCCTGTAGAAGGTTCTGAGGATTTTGGCTGACATGCCAAATTTCCTCAGCCTTCTTAGGAAGTACTGTCACTGCTTCTTAATGATGTGGTGGGTGTAGTGGGACCAGGTGAGGTTCTCGCTGAAGGTTTTTACCCTCTCCACTTCTGTCTCACCTATGTACAGTAAAGGTCACATGCAGCTTTTTCTTGGCATCAACTTCTGCCGGAATCCTGATAAGCACAAATACAATGTCTTAATTGCGTTTGCATGGACTGTATCCATCCCATGATTCTTCAATCAGAGGGTGAAGGAAATTTTCGCTTATACAACAGTTGAATGCCTGTATGGACTAGGCCTGATTGCTACACTACCACTGCATCTGTGGGTGTGCTTGCAAAGTTACTGTCTGCAGTATGGCTTCTAGATTTGACTTGGCTGCTTCTTCCTTAGAACAGTTTGAAAAAGACGTTGTAAAGATGATTTGCTGACCTTGGAAGACTTATGTAATAACTAAACTTTGACAAAAATGTCAATATAGAACCTTTAATTCCAAGAGGACATGATCTTGTAGCTTCAGTGCTAAAACTAAAGTAGACGTAAACTTTAGACTCCAAACGGGTCTTGACTGATCGACTACATTTGGAAGTAGTGGAGAAAACTTGGTACATAAGCTTTTTCACTGAAATATTTCTTCACAATTTTGAGTATTCCAATCTAAATCCAGGCCCCAAAGCCGAGTCTAGACACTTGCTGTTAAATCAGATTGCAGCTCCACCATCCTGATGTTTTGAAACACATCACCGAGTGCATCTCTATGGTAAAACCGCACCAGAATGTTAACACAAACACACCTCTCCCCCTTGGCATGCAGGAATATAGGAGCATAATCAAAGTGTCCCATGGTGCATTAAACATGCATGGATCCAGAGCTCCATTTGGACACACTAAATAGATGAACTGGCACATAATGCAAACCCTTAAAGCTACAGATCATATGCAAATTACAACTCCCATGATTCCTGGACTCCGACACTGCTGTGTGAGAGACGTGTGGGTGTGTGTCCAGGGTTTGCATGCCATGTGGATACATTATCAGCTGTAAGTGTGTGCAATACATGGAAACACCACTTGCATCGATTATAAAAAATAGAACGTTCAAAAAGCCAAAAAAAAAAAAAAATGGGGCAATTTATTCAGAAAGATTTCCTATTCTAGGGATGGTTGTGTGTATTTGTGTGCATGTTTCATGCTTTCTCTGAAGGTGAAGAGAAGATACACTGGATGTATAACCCAAACAATGGCTGAGATGCCATTAAATATTTAACAAGGGCAGGAGAGAGCGGAAAAAAGACAGAGGGGGAGAAAGAAAGCATTAAATCTGAATGGATTGTGCTGAAAGGTGACTGCATAGGCAACACAGCTGGAAAAATATTTCACCTGAGAAACATAAAAGATCTTTCCTTGTGCCCAGCATTCCCAGAAAGTGGCCATTAATACACACAGGGCCCTATTATGCACCAGTGGAAAGCACGACGTGAAGCGTTTTTGCTAGTTTAATACTGGCACATTCCTCTATTTCACACCATGTGGGCTCGTCTTCAAAATAACAGATGATTTTGTGCGCGTTTCCTGCTTGTAGGAGTGGTGCTTTTTAGTGCATTTTTGGTGCATTGAGTTTTTGATCAAAAACCACATCTAAAGTCAGTGAAGTAGTATTGAGCCATAATTAAACGGCACATTTTCGTAACATGCAGACACACGACACTCATGACAGACACAGATATGAAGAAGACTCATGGTACTTGAATGGCTCATGTGGAACAGCTGCTCCTGTAAAATGCAAAATGGCAGGTCTTGTGGAGTGTTCCAGGTATCCAGTAGTTAAAACCTACCAAAAGAGATCCAAGGACGGTATGTATTAAGAGCTGATTTGATTAATTTATCATCCCATCACCTGGTGTCAGATCCAACAAACTGCAATGCTCAAGAAGTTTAAAGAGCAGAGAGGCTGAAACATGCACGTGGGAGCAATAAAAAAAAATATGCTCAGGTCTAAATTTACAATAAGGGGTTGGTGTGATGTAGGAGTGAATCATGGTTTGATTCAATCAGATAATTTTAGACAACGATCCGATCATTCTGGATACCTTAAAATTTGTAATCCTGATGGCGATAAATAAGATGCTCAAACTGTATATGAACAAGAGGCTACAATCATAGCTTCTACTGCAACAACAGCTGATTACTGGCACATTGTTGCCCACTACTCCTACTAATATAGGTTTATGGGTTGTGGTGGCCTAGTGGTTAGGACACTGTGCTAGGGACCTGAAGGTCGCAGGTTCAAGTCCCAGCTCGGGCACTACTGAGATTCCCTTAAGCAAGGTACCACTACACTGCTCCATGTCTTGGAAGTCGCTTTGGATAAAAGCGCCAGCCAAATGTGTAATGTAACATAGTTTAACAGCAATAATAAAAATGGTTTTAAAAAATCAAGGGTTACATTATTTTTAAGGGTAATTTTGGTTGGTAAAGGAATCGAGTGTTTATTCTGAGATACCAATGAGTATCGGGATCTGGAGCCTCTACACAGAACTTTGCTGTTGTCCCAGAAACAGAAACCAAGAACTAAATCTGCCCTTTTGATACAGTATCAGGAAAGTACAAATTTAGCATGAAAAGGAATGAGCACTGTTGATTAGAGCAATGTACCGTGTTTCCCCTGTTTCCAGCATTTTTCTCGCCACCAGTATTGTGCAAGATACTAAAAATGAGTACAGTTATTAGTTACTTCTTACAAATGTAATTGCATTAGTTCACTGATAACTGCATATCAAAATAGTCACTAGTGAAAGTAGCTGTTGTTTTACTTTTTAATGTTTTCTTAAGTTTTGTTTATTATTGCATACACAGCACTTGTTACTGTAGCATTGTCATGCCACCTCACTGAACTAGAACTCAAATGCAGTTTTTGGGCATTACAGCAATAACAATCGATGTCATGTGTCAAAAATTAAAACTAAAATAAAAAATAGAAAAAAAAACAAAAATGTCTTCAAAAAAGGGCATTTATCTGATCATGTGTGTGAGCACCACTCAGGGTCTGTGAAGCCCATTTAAATGTCAATATTTATAATAATGTTTTTTACAGTAGTTTATTAAGTTCCTAGTTACTTTGTTGAATGTTACTTCAAGCACTGGCTTTACACACCTGATTAGGTCATTAACTACCCCTTACTGAGTTTAGGGGGTATGTAAAAGCAGGGAAGCAAATTTTTAGAAAGGGACAGTTTTAGAAAACACTGCTTTAGAGGTGCTTTATTATAGACTGGATTTGCGGCTTTTAAAAACGCATCATTAATTATACATTTGCTGAGAAAAATCTTTAAATTGACATCTATACATCATATAAAGTGTCTTTAAATGTTCAATAGGTTCTTCACACTCACAAATCTTTAACAATGTTTTTTAAAGGGAAGAAAAAGCCAACAAAGGACCCTTTAGCCGTTGCATTCTGTGCTGTCTGCTGCTCAGATTTAATGCTCCATTTCTTTCATCTTTTAAATGAATATTGCCTAAACAGTAAAAAATGCATGCATAAAAAACATGACATTGTGCTGAATAGAGTCCGCGTGGACATTTTTGTTCACTAAAGATACATTCAGACGGTTTATAACCATCAATGGTCCAATTTCTATAAGCAGGATCAAGCAGGGCTCAGAGCTGTGATTGCTATGGAAATGCAGCCAATTCTAAAATACGGCTATTACAGAATAGTCATTTACAGCTGTATGTTATCTACAGCTCCCTTTTCTGTGCTGTCTGCTGTTTAAAGGCCATTTGATATTACATACTTGGTCACAACAAAAAGAGAGTTCTCTGGAGGAAGAAAGAAAGAAGAAATTGTGCCTAATGAAGCCTGCATAAGCATTAATGCTCACCGTAAAATCGAACCACAGATGCAATAGTCTACCTTAACAACTGGGACACCAAACTAGGTTCACAACAATGTAATGTTTACATGATCACAAAGTTTTTATGTTTTCACATTTTCAGGACTTTCATGTGCAATGAAATGATATTTTAAATCATGGGTAAGATGTTTGAATGTTTGTGTGCAGGAAGATGTTTTAATGTTGAGGATGTTTCCATGGACAGGACATTTGGTCATTGTGCTGTTTTCTTTGGACAGAATTCATTTTTCTGTTGAAGATGAATAGGGTATTTTTAAGCTCAAAGTGCTTGGACATTTTCATGATCAGGAAGTTAACTTGAAAATTTCAAGGCATTTGGGATCTAATGTTGAGGACATTTAGATTCAAGTTCAGGATGCTTGGACAGTTTTAGGTTGAACACTTATGGACAATTGTGTTTGGACAGTTTGATGTTGAAGACATTTGGATCATTGTGTTTGGACAGTTACATGGTGAAGACATTTGGACAGTTATAGTTGAAGAGTTTGATGTTAAAGACATTTAGACAATTTGTCTTGGTCTAGACAGTTTGATGTTCAAGACATATGGACAATTGTGTTTTGTTTGGGCAGTTGCATGCTGTAGACTTTTGGACAATTGTATTTATTTGGACAGTTTCATGTTGAAGACTTTTGGACATTTGTCTTTATTTGGACAGTTTAATGTTGAAGACTTTTGGACATTTGTATTTATTTTGGACAGTTTCATGTTGAAGACTTTTGGACAGCTGTCTTTATTTGGACAGTTTAATGTTGAAGACTTTTGGACAATTGTCTTTATTTGGACAGTTTTATGTTGAAGACTTTTGGACAATTGTCTTTATTTGGACAGTTTCATGTTGAAGACTTTTGGACAATTGTCTTTATTTGGACAGTTTTATGTTGAAGACTTTTGGACAATTGTCTTTATTTGGACAGTTTCATGTTGAAGACTTTTGGACAATTGTCTTTATTTG
>JBBPDA010138553.1:0-21723 GCA_037974385.1 Arnoldichthys spilopterus
AGAGGCATGTTCTCCTCCTGAGAACATGCTGACCAGCCTGAGTCTGAGACAGAGCCCTCACTGTCTGACTCTGCCTCAAGTTCCTTCTTCGCCTGCTTTTGTCCCTTTCCTCTGCCTCTCTTCTTTCTTTTAATAGGAATCTTAAAACCCACCTCCATCTCCACGTCCGCTCTGGCCTCCTGCGCTGCTGTGTTAGCACAATCGGCCTGCACCTCATCCCCAATCTCCATATCAGCCCCGGCCTCCTGTGCTTCTGTCTTAGCTGGAGCTCCAGTAGCTCCGCCGGCCTGTACTTCATCCTCCTGCTCTTTTACTTCTGTGTCCCCCTCTACTGCCCCGCTGGCCTCCTCCTCACCAGAGACGACGGCGGCAGCAGCGTCCATGCCCGGCCCTGCCGCAGCGGTATCGCCCGCGGCAGAGTCAATCGCGGCCTGCTCAGCCACCTCAGGCCCCCTGGGCGGAGCAGCAGCCGCAGGGGGAACGGCCGCAGCAGGCACCGCCGCGTCAGGCCCCGGCTGATCAGCGCCACTAATCCTGGGCCCATCGGCCGGTACAGGCGGTCGTTCAGGGCAAGCTCGAACGAGGTGTCCAGCTCGCCCACATCTAAAACACTTCGTGTCTGAGTTTGACGAGACATAGACAGTGTAGTCAAACCCGTCCACCCTGAGCTTCAGCGCCAAGTTCACCTCGTCCACCCCGTCTCTCAGCACCATGAACACCAGCCTCCGAAATGACACCAGGTGCTTCACCAGAGGTGACCTGCAGCCGAGGGGGATTTTTTTTTTATGGGGGACACGACTTTCCCGTACCGGGACAATTCCTGCACTATGACTTCGTCTCTGACGAAGGGGGGCACGTTCGACAGGATGATTTTCTTAGAGGGGGAGCTCAGGGGAAGTACAGGCGTCAGCTGGTCGTTTAAAAAGATCCCTCCCTGCACTAAAACATTCGCCCTTTCCACCGTATTCACAAACAGCACAACCGCACTGTTCATCCTCGAAGCAGACACGATATTCGTATTCGTATTCGTATATGCCCCACTACCTTCCCCGCCGCCAAGCAGCAATCTTCTACACTCCAGCTTAACGCCGTGCCGGCGCGACAAACTTTCACACAGCCTGGAATCGCCATGGTTCCAGTGCAGGTCACTGAAACCACAAACTCCCCGTGGACCAAGCTCCCGCACACAGAGAGAGTCAGAGAGAGAGTCAGAGAGTGAGTCAGAGAGAGAGAGAGAGAGTCAGAGAGAGAGAGAGGGGTTTTCATGAGTTGTATGCCAAAATCATCAATATTAAAAACAATAAAAGGCTTGAAGTACTTCAGTTGTGTGTAATGGATCTAAAATATATGAAAGTCTAATGTTTATCAGTACATTACAGAAAATAATGAACTTTATCACAATGTGCAAATTTTTTGAGAAGCCCAGTCCAAAAAGGCAAGGCAGCATCTATGCAACCTGAGACAGTTAGTAAATTTGAAGTCTCACCAGTGATCCTAAGATCTTTTTACTCTTACTGCTGTAGGAAGATAAAAGGATATTTGAATATAATGGCAAAGACACAGAGGTGTTATATATAAACAGAGAAGCTGTGATTAGTCGACCTATTCAAATATTTATGAATTTACCTTTTTAATTTGTTAATGATTTTTTGATGAACAACTTTTACTGAATGTAGTCTGTAAAATGTAGTCACCTTGTCCACATACTGCAGCAGGCATTGGTTAGAGAGCATTATTCATCATCATTCAGGAGCAGTAAAATCCTAGACCCTGAATCTTGTAAATCTAGGTGTATTTTTTCACCCTGATAGTACTGTAAAATATGCACAGCCCTAATCACTAAATTCAGCTGAGAATTACTGGAAAACTTACTTGTATTACATGTATTAAAATATGGTGAAAGTTATGCAAATATTCACCACTCTGGGCACGGATATGATTTTTTTTTCGAGGCGTGAAAAAAAAAGAGTAAATGACTGGTTGTGGCCAGACTGTGGAGCTCCACCTACATTAGACTGTCATCGCACGAGCGCACTTCTGCAGCCCGCTGGAAAAATACAGCTCGACAAAATCACTAGTCCAAGATGCAGAGTCGAGGCGGACGGATGATTTGTAAGTAACCCGTAAACTCTCTGACCTTACTTTGTCTACTTATGACTTGTGGTCCGCTCTGGCTGCTTGATCTGGGAAGGTTTGCTCACAGGAAGGAAAGAGCTTTACCACTGCATTGAAGAACAGCGACAGAGTCACATGCATTTTCTTTCTAAGTTTAAAGGCTCTCGCCTTCTTCGCCGCTGTAGTCTGACGTAGGTAGGATTTCCCATGCAGAAACTGCTTTCAACTGTACTGCTTAGAGGTAAAAGTCACGTAGATTTAGGCGTAGGCGTGTAGACGCAGACGGGTGAGGGGGTGAAGTTATCGATGTGGTTGAACGCTTTGTTGAAGATCTGATAAAACAGGTTAAGAATAACCTCAGAATGCAAAAAAATGTTTATCTTAAACACCTTCAAAATCAGACACCGTGATTTATTGCATTGTGGCCTGATGAGTCCTCTAGATTATCATAAAGTAACGGGCGCAAATATAATCAGTACTTACAGGCAGTACTTTTAAACTTTCTCTCAGAGTCAGCATTCACTTTTTAAACAATCATAGCTCTTCTGTGGGATCAGACCAGATAAGCTAGTCTTGCTATAGCCTACAGACCCTAGAAAACACTAAGAACATGCATTCCGAGCATTACCACTAAAGGAAGCTAATGTTATGTTAGTTGTGGTGTTTCACCATCACTGAAATGAAGCAATGAAGCAGTGTGGGACAGGAAGAATAGGACATTTTAATTTAGACTCTTATATGCCTTGTCCTAAATGCAGCCCAGCTTTCCAAAAATGTGTGAATCTTATATTTGTCTGTTTGCCTCACTGTCTAAAATTGACTCTTTTTCTCTGTGGTAAAATGACTCAGTGGTCGTGGTCCTGTGTAGGATTCTCATGGCTGAGGCCAGTATTTCCTGCCATTGTCAGCAGAACAAAGACGGCACTTTCTCCTACAGTGTGTATTGCAGCCAAATATGTGAAGAGTACAGCTGGAAAAGTAATGTAAGTATTGTAAAATCTAGCCCACTGTAACGCGTTGGCGTCGTGGCCGACGCGTGAGTTTTCAGAGAGCCCAATCGCAGGGTGACAAGAGAGCACCGCCCCCCGGTCGCGTCAGCGAACAGAGGAGGGGCGCTTTGCGAGACAGACACCAGGGAGGAGAGAAAGGGTCTCTAGAAGCAGACGTGGGCTCTAACACGCCGTACCCCGGCCGCATGCGGGGACCCGCTTCGAGCCACCTGGAATCTCCCCCACTCTCGGCTGTCAGGGAGTCCATCTCGCGCTGGCCCGCGGGGCCCAGGCATTAGGTCCGGGCACCTCTGCGATTTTCTAGAGGCCTCAACTCAAGAGGGAGCGCAGCCGATCTGGCGTTGCCGGCCTATTTGCGGCCGGTGCGCTCTTCAGAGGACCAGGGAAAGAGGCCCTCTACCAACCTGCAGCTGCGTACGGAGCCACAGGCGGACTCGAATTGAGGAATAAAACAGGGAAAGTGGAGGAAAGGGAGAACCTGAGTTAAAACCCAGAACCTTTACCAAATTACCGGCACGAGTCCGGTGTGGCTAAAACAAGCAGCCACACCAGCCGCCAAGGACTCCGCGCCACCCAGTCCGACAACCAGCGTTATAAGAGCTTTGGCCCAGGTGAAACACATAAGCATGATTGCCGTAACCATGGCACTCAACCGCCCCCTGCCGGCCCGTCCGGGCGCCAACCCTTACACCCACTAGTATTTTTTGTGCATGTGAACCAATCAGCCATAACATTACAACCACAACGTAATATTGAGTAGGTGCCTCATGCTGCTGAAACAGCTCTGACTGTAGTGCACTGTGTGTTCTGACCCCTTTCTATCAGAGTCAACATTTAGGGATCAGACAAGATGGGCTAGCCTTCACTCCCCACATGCATCAGTGAGCCTTGGGTGCCCATGATTGTCATCTAGCCATGACAGTTTGACCCTCAGATCAGTTTGGACCAACACAATGAGTTCAAGAACTGACTGTTTATTTGCTGCCTAATAGATCCCACACTCTTGAAATAAGCCACTGTAACATCATGTGTTACTCACTTCACCTGGCATTGGTTTTAATGTTGTGGTTGATTGGTAAATTTCTAATTTTTATTCAGCTGATGCAGGTGAGCTTCAACTGTATACAACTGAAGATGAAAATATAGTACATATATGGCCATTAAAAGATCCAGCTGCTAAATATGGCATCTGAACTTGGTTCTGGGTGGGAGAAAGATGCAGCAATGGGTGTGTTTGAATCTTTATGCTGTATGTTACATGTTACAAAACTGTAAAAAAAAGAAACAAAACCAACCTGTACATTTCCAGTAGGTGAATATACCCAGCCCATATACAAATAATGAAAAAGAAGAGACTATAATAAGCATGATCATGTGTTGCATTGAAATCAAGTATTAGCACATCACTATCGCAGTTACTGTGAAAAAAATAAGCATTGCATGTGCTGTATTTATTTAGGACAAAGTGGTGGCACATCCCCAAGATTTCAACAAGACATTGGTGCTGAGCTATGAGCATTGGAATATTACATTTGTGTCAAGACAGGAAAATGTCACATATTTTTGTGACCAGGTGAGTTATGACATTTCATCTTTTCAGCAGTTATCTTTCTCTGACAAACCAGATGTTCTGGTCAAAAGAGTAGCCAATTTCTCAGAATTGACATGACAATTTAAAAAATTACATAACGTTTGGGGGAGAGGTTATATGAGCTTTAGTGAGAAATATAACATCTATATGATGCTAAATTTTCTAGGCTTTCTCCTCTTTTGCTTTTTTCAACATTATTATGACCTTTAGCAGTGGTGGCCTAGTGGTTAGGACCTGGCCCTTGAGAACAGAAAGTCACAAGTTTAAGTCCTGAAACGGGTGTCTTGAGCATGGTACCACCCCACTGCACTTCTCCTTGTGCACTGTTGAAAGCTGCCCACTGCTCCAAATGTAATGTAGATTAAATACAAATATCTTTGTTGTTGTCAGAAATGTTTGACTCTGCCTGCTCAACATCCATGCCAGCGTAACCTTTACATGGAAGTATGAGGGCAGTGACAGTTACAACTTTTAAAATAGACTTTTTTTTGTGCGTAAAGGGAGCATAAATGAGCAGAATAAAAATGAGAGCCCAGGATAAAAATCTTGTCTGTTTTTAATGCTTATGTTGTTATTCATCAGCTTCTTTTTTCTCTCTGCAGGAGACAATCAGCTGTAAAAGTAAGTTACTAAAATCATTGACTCTTTGGCCTCTTTTTAAATCTACATGTTTCATGTAAACTTTCATAATCTTCATGTTGCAGATTTCTTTCCCACACCACCTCCCAATCAAGGTGAGTGATTTCCGCTGTATTGCTTAGGCAGGAAGAGAAGAAACTTCTCTTGCCCAGTATTGAGCTGATGTGAACTCTGGGAGGGCTTATGCCATTGGATGTTAGTTAGAGGATGGAGAAGTTCAGTTGTTTCATCACTGTCTATAATGTATGAACAGTGATCCTTCTGGCAAACAGAGAGAAGGGAAAACATTAACCAGGTATATTATGTTTTAACTCCCCCTTCCTCCATCCCCACATATCATTCAGAATACACTTATCAACCATAACATTTACTCCACTGAGAGGTGAAATGAATAACATTGACTGTCTAGTTATGTTATTACAGTGGCACCTGTTAGGAAGGGTGGGACATATTAGGCAGCAAGTGAACAGTCAATTAAAAAGTAGATGTGCTGGAAGCAAGAAAAAAGGGGCAAGCGTAAGGATCTGAGGCACTTTTACATGAGTTTACAAGTCTTATTGTAATGGCCAGACAACTCAGAGCCAGAGCATCTCCAAAACAGCTTGTCATCTGGAGTGTGCCAGGTATGCGGTAGTTTGTAGTGGTAACCTACCCAAAAGTGCCCCAAGGAAGGACAGTTGGTGAACTGGCAACAGGGTCACCATAGAAAGGGGTCAGAACACACAGTGCATCACAGTCAGGGATCTTTCAGCAGCAGGAGGGACCTACTCAGTGTTAGGCAGGTTGTGTTAATGATATGGCTGATCGGTGAAAATGCTATGAGCTTAGAGACTCTTCCTTCATCCAGAAATACACCACAGTATGGAAGGAAAATTCATTTCACACTGACTTTTTAAGAAATCTGGAGATACATTTAGGACATTCCCATTAGGCAAGATGGTTAACAATGATGAATTTCTTCCAATAGATAAGATCTTTAGGGAAGACACTGTTGGTGGTGTTCCAACTTACATCATCATCATCATCATCATCATCGCTGTTGTCATCATCATTTCCACTGTACCCATTGCTTTGTGGAAGTGCAATAAGTATACAAGGTAAGAGTCATTTATATGTCTTTGATATTCTGAATATCAACAGTCGGAATTAGGGTTGAACAATTAGTCTTTTTTATATCAAAATCTAAATTATACATTTTCAAATTGCAAGGGCTGTGATTTTAATTCTATAGTAAATAATCCAATACTGAGTTTTAATAGGGGGTGTTTAACAATGAAGAAATCTCATAATGCAGAGTTTGTGAGTTGGGAATCTGGAACATCTTGTTGCTTAAATTCGCAGTCGAAACACTCTCGCCTTGAGATATTTTTCCCAATACCATTCAGACCTAGTCAGAATGTAACACTGCATCATTAAAAGCTGAATGGACAATAAGAAGCTCCAAATTAACAAATTCTATTGTGAGCACAGGATCTTTGCTCTTTCAGTTTGAAATGACATTTGTACAGATTTAGCAACTGACCTGAATTTATCTGTTTCTCTGTGCGGAAACATGTTTATATAGTTCACTTACTTATCTTCAGTCTTTAAGAGAAAATGGGTGAGGTGTGAAATCATAGGGGGAGTTTGCCTGTCTTCAGCCTTTAACCAAACAAATATTTTTTACATCTCATTTGAGTAAAATGTGCTCCTGGGTTTATGACAGTAATAAATACAGCAGTGGCACACAATGGACACAGTAGCCCAGAGCTTTCTGTTTAGATGCCACTTTTTTCCTTTTGTTTTACTTTTAAGCACGGTCACTAACTATTTCAGCCTAAACTAATTCACACTTCATACAGTCAATTTACAAGAAATTACCACCATCCAACATTTTGGACAAGCTGCTCTAAATATCGGTGCTTGCCTGAACTACTGTCCCGATAAGGAGGCATCACAGGTGGAGGCAAGAGAGCCAGCGTCCACGCTAGGATAAAGGACTCCCTGAACAAGCCAGCCCTACCCAGCCTGTTTCTCAAAAACACCCAGTCCATAGTCCACAAGATTGATTTTGGCATGTATATTAGTGGTGGATTTTAACCATGTTAACCTCAGAACTGTACTTCTCAAATTACCATTTAGTTGATTCTCCAACCAGGGGAAACAATACACTAGACCACATATTTTGTAATGTAGAGAATGCTTATGAAGTGTCGCTCTTTCCTCACCTTGGCCGGTGTGACCATGTTTCTTTATTCCTGACCCCAGCATACACACCTCTCATCGCCAGGACAAAATCACTGTGCACACAGTCTGGTAAGGCAATAACTGAACTACAAGTGTTGTTTTGACAACACCAACTGGGAACTTTTTTAAACAGACAGCCACAGACCTAAACGTCCATGCTCTCCTCTTCTGCTTTATTCTACATCAATTTCCATATGGACAATGTCACCACTGCTAAAAGCATCCATACCTTCCTAAACAGGAAACCTTGGATAAACGATGTCCATAAATCCATTTCATTGTGGTACTTGAGTGTGTTCACATTGACAAATAGTCACTTTGACTTTCAATGCATTTTGGATGGGAGACCAGAGACCTACAAAGCAGCCAGGTCCAACTTGAGAAAATGCATTAAGAAGGCAAAGCATGGTTACAAAGCAAAAAAACAGGAGCTCTCTAACAGCACAGGCTCCCGAGGCATATGGCTGGCTATTAGGTCCATCACAAAGTACAAAGGTAACATCAGTTCAGCAAACACTGAAACTCTCCCTCATGATCAAAACTACTTTTTTTGGATGTTTTAACGAAGACAGCAATCATCCCATCACCAAACTGACCTAATAGGAAACCTCATCATTCCATTCCGATACTGAACTTATGAGGTGACACGGTCTCTGAGCCACATCAACCCTAATAAGGCAGCTGGACCTAATGGGGGTTCCTGGATGGCTCCTGAAACACTGTGCAAAACAGTTAGCAGCAGTGTTCACCAGCCTGTTCAACATCTCTCTCAAGTCCACCATAATCGTCACGGTTACAAAAAAAGACAGGTCAGGTCCCTGAACAAGTACCGCCCAGTGGCCCTGACCTCTATTGTTATAAAGTGCTTTGAGCGACTTGCCCTCAGACACATTAAGAGCAACATTCCCTTCACTCTGGACCAATACTATTTTGCATACAGGGCAAATAGTTCAACAGAGGATGCTGTCTTACTTTCTCTTTATACTGCCTTTGTCACATGGAACAAAAAGACAGCTATTGACTACAGCTCCACCTTTAACAACTAGGCCACAAATGGGGAAACACAGATCTTCATTTTTAAACCTGAACACTGGGCACCACAGAGCTGCGTCTTGATACCTCTTTTCTAGTCACACATCAGCCATAACGTTAACACCACTGACAGGTAAAGTGAATAACACTGACTCTATTTATTTCACTGCAGTCGTGCCTGGATGGCATTGAGTGTTGTGGGACATCCAGGAACATGGGCCTGTTGTTTCTTCCTGTTGCAGCTGGTGCTCAGTGCTGTCTTCTTTCTCTTTCTCGCTTAAAGAATCACTTGTGCTCACCTTCCAAGACAGGAAACTCTCTGAAGAACAACTTTTACTGAAAAACAATCAAACGCACGTCAATCACTGTCCCATTTATAACATAACCATAATTGAACACTGTATTTTTTACTCTACATCCTTAATGTGCAATAATGTACTATTTATTCTGCTTCCTTTCATGTGCACCCACCACTGTGACCATTATTTATTCTACCTGTGTTCATGTGCAATGAGACTACATCCTAACACTGTTTATATAATTATCTCTGTAAATAGTTATCTCTGTAAACCCTCTGTTCAAATTCTCACTGTTAATATACAATTTGAATGCATTTGCACTAAGCACCAGCACCTTACCCTTATATCCTATGCATCTAGAACTGTATACAGTAATTTGTGTTTTGTAGTTTAATGTTAAATTTTGTACATCTGTACATTCTAGATTCTTACCTTTTTACATTCTCTATTTTATTCTGTCTTAAGGCAACTAAAGGTTTGCTCCAAACATCCATACAGTGACATTAAAGCTTATCTTATCAAAGTGTTGGAACATTCTGTTGGGATCTAAAAGGTTAAAGACAAATGATTCACATTTTTGCACCAGCATTCCATTTCCATTTAAGGTACTTGGCAGATGCTCTTAAACAAAAAAGGTTAAGAGTTGCTAGTCACCTAGGATTCATCTGAGCTTTTTTAATGATGTAGAGTTAGTGGTAATAAAGTTTGTTAGTAATGTTGGGACATATAGTTATTGTCCTAAGTGCTCTGTGAAGGGGTGGGTCTTCAGTTGTCGTTTGAAGACAGTGAGGGACTAATGGGCAGGCGAAGGTCATTCTACTGCTTAGGAGCCAAAACTGAGAAGAGCCTTGATGTCTTCAATTTTTGAGAAGGGGTGTGTCCAGTCAGGCATGATGAGCATGGTGCTCTAAGACGGTGAGCTTTTATCTGTGGTTTATTCATGGTGTGTGAGAAGTTTGGTGTATAATAGACCAGATGTGCTGCTGCATTCTGAATTAGTTGCAAATGTCTTAAGGCCTTCAGAGGAAGACCAGCCAGGAAAGAGTTGCAATAGTGCACTCTTGAAATGACAAGTGACATGATGAGAATCTGAGTAGTGCTGGTATTGAGGAATGGATGGACTTTCCTGGTTTTGTATACATGATACCTCTATGTTCAGAAGAGGTTATTAATGTGAAATGAAGTCAAGTTAATTTCTATAGTATTTTTTATAATTAACACCTTTCAGTTCTCACAAAGCAGCTTTACACCTTTACAGGCTCAGAAGGGGGAACCCATCCTCCTCTAGTCAACACCGGATAGCAATAGCAAACAAACATTTAAAAATTAATTTTAAAATATATATATATAGTTTAAATAGGCAGCAGCAGTTCCTTGTGTATAGGTGCCGAGATAACAAATTCTTCAGAATCCTTGATTGGCTGGATAGTTCGGTAAGGTTGATGCTGGTTGGAGCTAAACATAGCAAGAAGGTAGGTCTCCAGGAAGAGGGCTGGTGACCATTGCTTTACATTATTAGCATTTACAGAAACATTGTGTCCACTATTAATTAAAATATTTATTGAAAACTTCAAAACATTCACTTCTTACAGATGTTCATGTTGTACATTGCTTTGTCTGTATTCAGGTGTCAGGCTGATCAGAACGAACCCATATAATTGCAACCCAGCAAGACCCAACAATGAGGAATCCAACAGGAGACTCTGAAGACCACTGAAAAGGTCCGGGGCAACAGCTGTATGACAGTACAAACACAGCAAAATGCAGTCTGGGCTGCAGTGACTGAACTGGAACTTAACGCTTGGACAAGGGTGTTATTTTGATGACTAAATGACCCAGAACATCTCTAAAACAGCAGGTCTTGTGGCGTACCTACCAAAAGTGATCCCAGCAAAAACAACTGGTGAACGACAGGGTCATGGGCACCCAAGGCTCACTGATACATGTGGTGAGTGAAGGCTAGCCTGCCTGGTCTGATCCCACAGAAGAGTGACTGTGCTTTTGCCTGTTTTTGTTTGTTTTTTAAATAACAAAGCGTTTTGTTTAAATCAGTGCTAAATGAGCGTTAAGGATTCTCTTGGGCACATATTTGCTTTGGTAAAGACCTAATTTTTTCATTTTTAGCACATATATGTTTGTTTACTAATGTAGCAGTGTCAGTTCTCCCTTGACCAATGCCTGAATGCCCTGAATGACAAAGCCTGGAAGCTTTATTTGGTTTCCCACTAAAAACCATGGTTCTTGTTGCTCACTGAGAAAGAAGACAGCACTGAACACCAGCTCCAACAGGAAGAAACAAAAGGCCCCCGTTCCTAGATGTCCCACAACACTCAGTGCCATCCAGGTGCAACTGCAATGAAATAACTATAGTCAGTGTTCCTCACTGTACCTGTCAGTGGTGTTAATGTAATGGCTGATCGGTGTACTTCACTCTATGCTAACTGGTGTTTGCGTATTTTTTCTGTCCGTTTTCTGGTGGATAGTTTAACAGGCTTCATTTCTCTGCACTGGTGTTTTTTTTTTCAGCAGTGAGTGAGTGACTCAATGAGTTTTGATTAAAATATACAATACTGTGTTGTGTTTAACTGTTCAGTCCCTGCTAAGTAACTGATTTGAGAAATGTATGAGCGGTGAGAGTTGTGACAAACCGCATCAACGTGATGCAACAACTGGAAATGACATCAGTGCGCGCACCTCCAGTCGAACTGCCGAAGTGCCTCACACGAACGAACTACGCGTCTAGAGGAGCCGCAGGAATGAAGGGGAAAACGAAGGTTTCGCCTGGGACCGACGACCCTAAGCCGTACAGGTCGCGGAGGGTCTGGATGCGCGTCGTGCGTAAGTAGCCTACAACTAGCTGTGTTTTCTCGGCATGCGGGCCTCTTCTGCTACAAACGCGTGTTTTTACTTAACCTCGTAAAGGCAGTTTAAAAGGCGAGCATTGGTTTACCAAAGCCAATAAAATCCTGTAACCTTCCGCCCGTGCAGTACTCGCAAGCGGCATTACGCCACACACAGAATGCCCATTGATAGAGCAGTCCCGGGGGGACGTCCCGCACGTGGGCGGCAAGTTCCTGTTTGCATTAAAACGCTATCGTGTAAAAAAGAATTCACGGTAAAAGCTACTATAATATTTACTGTTGTGTGTATATAATGTACAGAATATGGACAAAAGTATTGGGACACATCTCTGAACCCAGGGGTGTCCGGCTCCAGTGCTGAAGAATCCAAAACAGCTGTACCGTTATAGCGGTGAGATCTGGAACTTTAAACACTGAACGTGCTAACGGGTCCTAACTCTCCACACAACAACAGAAGTTAGAAGTACGTCATTTTCACACTTATTTTTGTAAATTTTTAGTTTTACATATGAAGGTTCACACATAACACATGCAACAGAGAAACGCAAACTCGCTGGTTGTCGTGGAATGATGTAAATTACTCATCATGCGGAACTTTCGTCAAAACCAGCGAAAGACTCAAATGAATTGACAAACCACTTTCACAACAATAATAACACTTTCACAGCACTTTATTAATTTCTTTAGTGGTTTCAGGAGGATTTCTAATAAGTTTGAGATACAAAACTGAAATAAAAACTTTAACACTTACTGTCTCTGTTCTCACTGGCCTAAAACTGGAGCTCTGAATCTGCTGCTCTGAAACAGCAGAAAGTGGAAAAACATGTAGCTCTGCAGTACATCAGGGGCCCCCAAAATGTAATAATATTCTTTTTTAGATAGAGCTCTTTGAGGGCCCCCTGTCAGTGCTGGGCCCCTTTCAATCTTCCTAACCACTAGGCTACCACTGGCCATGTGTGTTTTGCATGGTCTTTTCTGAGGCTACAGAAAATCAAGTTTTCTCTTTTTCACAGTTGACTTTCTCTTGATGGGGCCGCTTGTGGATACGGCCAGTGACGTCTGTTTTGGATTGCAGAATCCTAACGGAACCACCTCCTACTTTTTAAATGAAGATGTACCGTTCTGTGACATAAAGAAACACTTTTACAGTTGGCAAGTTAATGTGAGTATGTCAAGAATAACATGTACGTCCTTGTCTTTTCCAATTAAAGCTTATTTTTAATTGTGTAACTATATTTATTGCACAGAATCATCTGTAACATTACAAGTGAGTTTTTTAGGTGCTTAATGGGAGATGTTGTTTTAGAGCTGCAAAAAATAGCATTATTATCTTATTATTCAATGCTATCCCATCCAGTGACAATATAACCTCTGCACACTGTAGAAGTGTAGTCACTGTACTGTGATGGAAGCTTGCTGACCATGGTGGGCATGGCTCACACTTTTTTTGTAATTTTCTGATGAGAGCACAGCTTAATGCAGAGCATTTTAAATCAGGAGCGGTTACCAAGACGTAATGTGAGGTTTCTGCTTTAAGTGTCATGTGAACAATGGTAGTAGGGATGGCTGATTACCACAGCTCAAAGTTTTATGTTTACCATGAGCTGCGTGTCAGTAGACATATGAAACAAATAAACTTCTCACAAGGCACTAGTCACTTAAACTTGTGGACAAAGCTCACTGGTGAGGGGTGATTCACAATACAAGAAATACTTTGCTAGTCAGATCTGGGAAGTTACTTAGAGCACATATCTTAGATTTTGATGGGCTTACTAGGCTATGCAGTCTGCTGAATGGTTTAATCTAGTGTTGCTCTTAGGTACCCCCCCCCATACTGTTCTAAGCTAAGCTAAATTGGAGAAGCTACTTTTAAATGGTACAAGCTATTTATGATTAAAGGCAGCTAAGCTTCAGCCAAGCTACTGTTTTAATATAGTAGTTAGCTACACTACAAGCTACAGAGGAAAAGAAGGTAACTTCAATGAAGCTGTCTCATCTAGTAATACTTCATTTTTTTGCTGTAGGATTCTCCTAAAGCAAATTACGTAAAAATGAAAAACATAGAACATAATGTTAAAAGTAATGTTATTTAACAGTTTAATTGTTTGTCAAATCCCATCAGGTTTAATCATTTTAAATTGGTGCTGGTGTACTTTTATTTTTGTCTTGTATAAGCTACACTCGAATGCTGCACTCAATGGCAACTGGGAACTCGGATCAGATTTCCGACTCGATAAGTCAAGTATGCTTTCTTAACCACAAGTTCCTCCCACTTCTATATTCTACATCACATCCAACATAACTGTGTACATGGTAAACATAATGTAAAATACTACTAGTGGTTTTTAAAGTGTTCCGTGCCTGTAGTATAAAAATGTGTGTTACTCACTAAAGATCACAGTGCTCTGTGTTTGTTAGTTAGTGCCATTATATTCAAAGTTTAACATTATATTTGCTCGAAACATTGCTGTTTCTCGAAATACACTTACGAATGCCAAAAGAGACTTATATGACTGTGTTCACTCTGACAGTCTACACAGAAGAATATGAGGGTGTTCCTAGATTCAGAGATGAGCAAACCTTTACCTGGAACTCACTGTTTACTTGCTGCCGAATAGACCCCCAGACAAGGGCCACTGTAATGAGATCATCAATGCTACTCACTTCACCTGGAAGTGGCTTTAATTTTGTGGCTGTTTGATATATACAGGTAGTCATTCTGAAAATTGCTTGTGTGTGTGTGTTTTAGGGAACTGTACTAGCTCACGAAGAAGGCTATAACAGCTCATGGGTGCAGAGTAGGGGACCTCGAGCCATTACCTTTAATACTTGTCTGGAAAATGTCTCTTACAGGAGCGAGTGTGACCGGGTGAGTAAACTGTTCATTATGCTTTATCAGGTCAAATCGCTGTAGTCTCACAGGACCAGAACGGATATCATTACAAAAGTCTGTCTGGAGCTGACTGTTTTTAATGTTCAGTGTAATAATGCTTCATTTTTACCTCATGTAATGTGTTCTCTGTCCACATGGCACAAATCTACATGCTTATCTGGGCTTTTCTTTTGGGGGGGGACTTCAGTCATGCAAACATTATGTTACATGCTAACTGCAGGGTTGTGGAAAAGCACACCATTTCCCCTAGTTTGAGCTCTAAGGCCACAGAGTAGCTGTAAAATTTGACCCTCAGTTTATTCCCATCCTAAAAAGTTTACCAACACATTCACATTTAGGCCAGAATTTCTCACTGTTGTCCCAGGATGTATTTAGTTATTGTTGCTAGATGTGTATGTCCTCTTGTGATGTGAGAGTGAGCATGTCCGTGTATGTGTGTGCGTTTATTTATGTGTGAGTATGTGTGTGCGTGTGTGATTTGAGCTTGATTTCAGAGGTAAAATCCAGTCAAGTTGTGTTTTCGTCCATTAGGCATCTAAACAATGGAATAGCTTTAACTTCCCAAGATTCGTTATACTGATCTTTAGCTGTGATGGCAAACAGATAATTTTGGTTTGACCAAATAACTGAAGGTCTCTTTATCTTATTCATGTCTCCGCAGGCCCCCATCCACTGTTCCTGTGAGTAATAATTCTAGTATCCTTTAGAAAGTAGGCTATGCAGACAGTATAGCTTTTCAGACAGTAGATGCTTTAGAAAAATGAATTATGATTTGACAGATTACTTACATCTCTGCATCCTACTGATCAAATGATATTTACACCAATAATCCATAACATTAACACCACATGCCTAATATTGAGTATGTCCCCCTCATGCTGCAGAAACAACTCTGATTGCAGTGCACTGTGTGTTCTGACCCCTTTCTATCATAGAAAGCAGTAACATTTTGTGCAACGGGAGCTCCTGTTTGAGATCAGACTAGAGGGGCTAGCCTTCACACCCCACACACATAAATGAGTCTTGGGTGCCCATGTCCCTGTTGCTGATTCACCAATTGTCCTTCCTTGGATCACTTTTGGTAGATACGAACTACTACACACCTGGAACACTCCACAAGACCTGCTGTTTGGAGATCCTCTGACTCAGTCGTCTAGCCATCACAATAAGGCCCTTGTCAAAGTGGCTCAGATCATTACGCGCACCCATTTTTGATGCTTCCAGCACATCAACTTAAAGAATTGACTTAATTGCTGCCTAGAAAAAACAGTTAAAGAAATAACTAGACAGTCACTGTTATTCACTTTACTGGTCAGTGGTTATAATGTTATGGCTGATGTATGTATCTGACACTGGAATGTGTAGCCCCACTGCACCACACTCAAATGAAGAATTTTGGGTACTAAGACATTAAAGTCGCACAAGAAGTCAGACAAGCATAAAGGTACACCAGCAAACATCTGCCAGCACCCAGTATTGTCCTCAGTTGGCCTCATACAAACACACACACACATTCATACACATGTTCTTGTACTAATTAAAAAAACACAAAGGACAAGATGCATTGTGATGCATCAAGGACCCAATTGCTAGTGCCTGAATTTTGGGACCAGTGAGGAAATACTTAAAATGAAAAGACTTAAACTTCGTAGCACTGTTTCTAATAATGTGGTCTTTTTTCCTTCCTCTTACAGACATCTGTGCCACTGCTGGAGGTAATTCAACATTTGCACTCACTGTTGAGGTCAGAGGGCTTTGTGCTCAGGAAGTATTTACAGTCAACCGCTAGTGGAAAGAGTGTTTTAGGATCATAAAAGAGCATGTGCTCTTCCTCCCAAACCACACAGTGACCACACTGTATGTGTAGTAACTTTGTGGGAGTGATACAACAGACAAACGGCCTCAAGTCAGTGATTAAGCTAACAGATTTGACAGTGTTAGTCATATAAAACATTCACGCGTATGAGGCAGATAAATCTTAAATGCGTATATCAGATTTAATGGTTCATTTGACTCCAAATGGTTTCTGTATAGAAACTCTGATTTCTTTACAGCGGTGGTGATAGGAAGAGGAGACTATGCTAATATAGCCATCCTACATGGTTCCCAAGTGGCACAACTGTCCTAAATGCTGGCCTGATCAGAAGATGAACAGTGAAAGTGACTCTTTGTCATTGTGAACACACTCAAGCACCACAACGAAATGTGACCTCTGCATTTAACCCTTCATACGTGCAGCAGCAGGCAGCTACCAACAGCACCCAGGCAGCAGCGTAGTGGGACAGTACCTTGCTCAAGGGTACCTCAGTAGTGCCCGGGCCGGGACTGCCTAGTGTTGGTGAAATAACCATCCATGGATGGGAGTCCAAGAAAGCAAAATTGGCTTCACTGTCTCTGGGTGGGATTTTCTTTTGAGGACTGTTTTGCCTCACAGCCCCCTGCCTGTATCCCTCCACTATAAAATACATTTGAGGCCAAACCTATCATAAAACAATGTCTTAGGAGTCAGGCAGCATATTCCTAACCATTTCATTAAATATTCTTGTGTGAAGAGTTAAATTCCTGAATCTCTTCAGACAACTGGTGCCAATTACCAATGCTGTGAACAACCCTGACTTTCTCTTTAATAGGGAATTTCTGGTCACACTGCTCTAAAAGACAACATTTCCACCTTTACCACTAATCTATGCAGACATTCTGAAAAATGTGTGGAATTTCCCCTCGAACAGTGTGAGGTGACAATTCACTAAAAACATGACAGAGATTGGAAACCAAATGATTCGTGATCATTTTTTTAAACATATTCAAAGCTTTGGATATGCTTATTCAATAAGGACAGATCTAAGCAGGAATAAATACAACAGCAGCCAGTCTGCAGTTTTTGGGTTTTATGTCAGAAGTTTTCTTTGCTGCATTTCAAAATAGGTGTCCAACAGTGTTAATGTAGACTGAATCAATCAATCTCTCCATCCATCCATCCATCCATCCATCCACATATATATATATATATATATATATATATATATATGTGTGTGTGTGTGTGTGTGTGTGTGTGTGTGTGTGTGTGTGTGTGTGTGTGTGTGTGTGTATTTACAGTAATATAGGATTATTTGGATGAATGTATACTGGGGTTATTACAGGTCATTTATGGAAAGTAAAAGACACCAGAACCTTCAATGGTGTGGGAGTTCAGGCCAAACTAAATTCATTTAGTGAACACTGGTTAAAATGACATGGGACCACGCCTCCCTGTGTAAAATACATCTTGTCTGAGTATTGCAAAAATTAACTAAATGTTTATTATTAACCAAAAATGTGTGTTTTGATCATTCCTACAGGACTCTCCTCTGGAAATGGTGTAGACCTTTTCACTGTTATTGGAATCAGCTTTGTCTCTGTATTCTTACACTAGTGTGGTGCAAGAGGGATTCGCTGAAGCGGTAAGAATCAAACTCACATTCACTCACATTTGTTCCGAAAAAGTGTATATTGAGAAACGTTTATGTTTTTCTGTGCAGATGTTTGCAGTCCTGGTGGAGAGATGACTACAGCGTAGCATCGCGGAGCATTTGAACTGACCTCTAATTCACAGGGCTAAAGAAAATTTTATTTAACAGTGGGGTTGCACATTTCCATAGCATCACTGGTGGTCTCATTCACAATTACTTCACATGTCTGGATCATGTAGCGCTACAGCATTATGAATAATTAATAGTATTTTTATGTAATATATTTACTTTTAATCACCTAACGTTTTAAAACATTAAAACATAAAAATAAAATATGTGCAGATATTAGCACAGGGGAAATTGACACTCCAGATTGAAAGACATGTTGACATGGAAAATAGGCTACTTCTTTTTTGAAGCACATGGGGATGGGCAGTTATACATTGTACCGCAGCTGACCATTGGAGGGGTTAGGCGGTTGCACTTTTCAGAGTCAGATTTTACAGTTGTTAGTTTATAACAATGAAATTACATATTTTCTGAGAATAAAGCTATAGATTTTTAAAAGATTTTATTTATTGGAGATTGCAAAATTAAATTATTTATTTAGTTTAACAACAAAATTGTTCACATGGTGCTTAGTCTGGTTGCACTCAAATATTTAGACTTGGCAGTAGTGGCCTAGTGGTTAGGACATTGCCCTTGGGACCTGAAGGTCGCAGGTTCAAGTCCCGGCCCAGGCACTACTGAGGTACCCTTGAGCAAGGTACTGTCCCACTACACTGCTCCACATCTTGGAAGTCGCTTTGGATAAAAGCGTCAGCAAAACAAATGTAAATATAATGATTTTATATTCTTCATAATAATTAACATCTAATGATAATGATATGAAACTTTTTCTGACACTGCTTTGGGCCATATCCCCCAGCCCTAGGGTGGCAACTTGAGTAGAGAATATGACAAATGATTTAGGTTAGTAATTTGTTTTGCTTTGCTTACCCACCTAATGAGTTTTCTAAAGTGAAGGAAGTGCCTGGGAATTTAGTCAACATCACTTCATAATTTTTTTCTGTCAGTTTACATGTTTTAATATTGAGAGTTTTAGCATTAATTTTACTGGCATACCAGTTCACATGAGTTTAATGTTAATCGCTGCATAAAATCAAACTGCTTTGTGTTAGCTTAAATGTTAAATTCAGAGTGAACACATACACATAGATCTTAGAAGCACTTCAGAATGAACAGTGGGATTCCCGGAGATTAAATGCCCTTGTTTTTATTACCAGCTAACCATTTCTTTATTATTATTTTGCTGAAAAGAATCAATAGATTGTATCCTACCTTGCATTAGCATTTTGGAATTAAAATGATTGCTTTTTACTGCTTAAGTTATTGTTTTTATGATGTTATTTTTATGCTGTGTGAACTAGCGTTTAAACTGCTGAAAAATGTAAATACTGTGCCACAAAAGGTGTATTAGCAGTAATGCCCACGCAAACCAACTTCTGGATGGCCATTACTATTACACTCCGCATCATCATGTTATATGCTTCTGTATATCAGCTAATATTGTAGCAATGCTCCTATTGGATTTCATTGTACTCTTATTTTAATTTTTTTTTTCATTTGAAAACACCAAAAGTTCTTTAGTGAAGGCTGAAAATGTCTGGTCCAAAAAAACCCTAAACATTCTTACATTAACTTCCAATTAAAGTTGCATTTTCTTTTCATCCTTCTGTAACCTTTTTAGAGGATTTATTAGCCTCAGCATTTTCCAGGCTTGTGACTGATCAAAGATATTAAGTTTTCCAATCTTAGATTTGTAAAAAAGCACCAACTGCCAACAGCCATGAACTACAGTGCAAGTCTCAGCTGTAACTGGACATCATTTAGAAACTTTTTTGCAGAATTAATCATAAAGGAGACTCAAAATGCCTTTTTTGTCTGGCATTTCTCTACACGGTCCTTAATGGAAAGCACTAACAAAGTCTTTTACACTTTCACCACTCCCAACAGATGTAAATAACTGGCTATAGTCTCAGATGTGGGCTGTACTCTGTTTCTTATACTTGTTAACCTGCAATTACTGATTAATTAGTGTGTGCTGGTTGAGAGCGTGGGAGCAACATATTTTTCTGCTATTTCATCATGGCAGTGGCAAGTTAATGTTTACTAATGGAGGGATTTCCTTTCTCTTTGTGGAGAGTAAGATTTCAAAGTCAAAATAAAAACATTGAGTCATTCAGTGATAGTAGTTTCCACTTTAAACCCTTCAGCAACACCCTCTGGGAGTATGGCCAGTGTTGAGTAATGTGCCGTACACTATTAGGCTATTCAGGCCACTGGGTGCACTAAAATTAAAACAGAAATGGCTGTTAGGGTTGCAACGACAGGATATAATCATGGTATAACTGTCTCATGATTACATGTCATTCACAACTATTATATATTACTATACATTCACATTTTTTTATCATACAGTTGCTGGTTATGAGAAAAATAAAAAGAACAGTCTTGTAGACTTCAAAAGCAGTGATCAGAGTAGACGTGTGCACCAAAATAAAAGTCTATTCCATTTTTATAATTATAAACAATAATTAAAAAATAAATATCAATGCTTGGTGGTGCTGTTTTGATATATTTGCCAAACACAGTCTCAGTATATATAAATAATTATATTCTTTCCCCCACCATGTGTGCCAATAATTGTCACATGGTTTTGTTTAAAAAATATTTTCTTAAATGATAAATTTACTTAAATGTTAGCAATTTCTTATATTTTTTGTGTGAAAATTTTTCATAGCATTTTTACTTTACTCTTTACCAAGGGTGCCAAAGTTCCTTGCTCCTTGATTTCTCTTTGCTCTGTTGGTCCAACAATGCAACTGATCTGAATCTGATTAATAAAAAAAACTTGTAATGGCAGACTTTGCTTGAAATGAGAACAGAATTCAAAATAAAAGTCTTGCTAGTGGCCTCAGACTCAAAATACTGTGACACTTGCACATAATGTCTACCGTATTCTAGTTCTGGCCTGCTGTTCTGACATAAGTCAACCCCCCTCTGCTTCAACAGAAATGATGATTTCATCCTCACATGACTGCACACAGGAAACAGGTCACCTGATTGACTGTAATCTATTCAGACCCCACCCCCACACATGGTATTCCAAATGGCCAAATCAAAGTAAATAATAGTTTACCACATGTTTTCCAGTAATCAAGCAGGATGGCCTTGGAGGAGAGACCTAACAAGACCTTTTGAACTTCCTACATTCCTGCAGATGCAAACCACCAAGGTTACAACCATACATGGTTGCTATGATGAGTAATATTATCAGAACAGGTCCTTTTATAGGTCTTGAATGTCATTCATGTTTTGTAAAGGCAGTAGTTGCTTCGTAATCACATCCATGCCAGACTCAACAACCTTTGCATTACAATGGCAGTGACATTTGTTAGATAACTTAAACTTCAACTTGCGCTTAAAAATACTGAAGTACTGAAGTACTGAGGCACTGTTGTGCTGTTCCCACCATCACTGAGAAATCAGACTTGTACTTTTTTCATTTTTACATTTTTATTCTTACAGTGTACTTCAATTTAAAT
>JBBPDA010138561.1:0-21723 GCA_037974385.1 Arnoldichthys spilopterus
CTATCTATCTATCTATCTATCTATCTATCTATCTATCTATCTATCTATCTATCTATCTATCTATCTATCTACTGTCAACAGGCAAAAGGCCTTTCTAACAGAGTACAGTATAATAGATTTTGATGTGCTAAAAAATTCCAGTAATTTGCTGAAGGCTAAGAGGTTTGCCATAGAAGGTAGGCAACCACTTTACTATAGAAAGTGCAGAACATCCTAACACAATGACAACACCTGGTTCCAGGAGTGCCACAGTTTTGCACAGTTCAGTGTTTTCCTGCCACAGTGTATTTGTGCATGTAAATTGCCTTAGAGAATTATTGGCACTCATTGTTATATGAGTTTTAGTTTACTTGTTAGTTTATTAAAGTCTACAAAGTTGTATCCAAATGTTTAAACACAACCAGTCAAATAGCATGTTTTGTTGATTTTCTTTGTAAAAGTAAGTACACATCATCTAAAGTGGAATATATTTAAAAATAACATTTTCCTGCCAGTTTTAGTGCAAAGTTTTAATTTATTTTCCAAATTTAACATATTACAAAAATAAAATTATAATACATCATATCTTTTACAAATAAGTTAAGGGAATAAACTGTAAATAATATGTTCAGAAGTGTGTTTTCTGTAGAGAATGTGTATTTTCATTTAGAAAATCAGCTACCTAACTGGTTCAAATGACACAGTGGTGGCACCTATAATATGTTTTATTAACAAAATTTAAAGAACACATTCCCATTCATACTTTACTGTTTTCTTTATCACAGCTCCTTCTGTAGAACAAAATATCAACCATGACCAAGGGTTTAACTGGGGTATAAATTTGAGGTGCTATAGAAGCCAAACACTCATTACTCTCTAACAAAAAAGAACAAAGAAAGAAAATACACAAACAATATAAGTTAAGAGATTGTTTACATCCATAAATCAGACAACAAAAAGAGAAAAAAACATGTTTAGAGATGAAGAAATATTGATGCTGAAAAATGCATTATTTCACACCAAAACATTCTACAGTGGTATAGTTCTCGTCCAGCTCAAAAAAGTGGGAACAAATAACTAAGCATTAAAACTTTAGTAAATAAAATTGAATGTGTGATCAACTACATTTCCATTGTCACCATCCATTTTTATTCTATCCCCCTCAAATGTTTGAGTCACAGGCAGAAATGTACAATGTACATGAAGCATAAATTGCACATTTAGGCAAGTACACCAGTTCTGTACACAAAAGTAAAGTCTTCAGTGCTGGCCTTCAATTATGCTAGCATGACAAATACAGTGTGCAAATAGTGTAAGGGTATCAGTAACTGACGATTGTCATTTGCACATTGTTTTCTTTGAATAAATGTACCACATTAAAACAATGTTTGCCCTCATGCTTTTAGTGTGATTAGATTTTTCAGCTTAAAATGTAAATTGTCTCCCTTAAAATGTAAAAAGCTGACTGTCTTAAAATTTTTATTTTATAAATGCATTGCTTTTAGGACAGTTTTATTGCTGCTATTTATTTGAATGCTATATTAAATGGCAACGCATGTGCTGTTGCAGACATCTGTCACCCCTCACAATTATTGCTTGTGCAAACAGAACAGAACCTTTCAGAAACAGGCAGAGTTAACATAGCTGTAGGTTGTTTTTATGTTTTTAGAACTTGTGCCCTAGTTTTCTGCATAAAGTGACATGGAATTTACAAGTAGTTTCTAAAGAACCTGTGTTACACAGGTTTCATTCATCTGGGAGTCCAATATAGTAAAACTTTATTACGTTTGGAGTTTTAACGAGAACCATTCACAAGTTTCTTTCCATAGAACTGTGAACGATACATTCCCACACACATTCCTAAAACTCTGTGCCTCTTTAAAAGCACTCATCTAAAAACGCATGGCACGCCATGCTACCCATACACACATATGCACACAAACACACACTTGTGTGGTAAACAATTTGGCACAGAGGCAACACTTGCTAGATGCAAGAGATCTAAAATGTAAAACCAAAAACAAGGACCAGCATTTAAAGTTACAGCTGAGAATTATTACTGTAATACAGTGGGATATGTTGGCTTTTTTGAAATGTCTTAGGTGTTTTCAACTGACATCTACAGCAAACCCTATTTAAAATATGAGTAGAAGTTCTTTGTGCAAGTATGATGGCCATGTCTACATTTTTGTGGCTGACACTAATTAGTGTTTTAAGACTAATCTGGTAGCCATCTGGATCAATGCGCTAGTGAGGTCTGCTAATATATTCAACAAAACCACGAGTAACAGGTGAAATTAAGTAGACAGGGTTTGCAGATTTGTGGTGCAAAAGGCTGAACTGCACCACAATAATTGCAATGCACAGTGATGAGTGTTTGACAGGCCATATTCCAGATTTCTTGCCATGGAAAAGTACATGCAGTGTGATAAATGTATTCACATTTAGTTTGTGTATAAACCAGTATTACCAGTTGTAAATGATAAGGAGTGTGCAGACTGTAATTGAACTTTTTTGAATCAAGTACTTTTTTGTTTAAGATATTTACCCTATATTGAGGGTTACAAGTCTTCCTAGCTGGAGTTCATTTTTAAAAAGTATATAAAAGCAACAAACTGCATTGGTTAATTATACAGTTGAATTCCGAATAGACTTAATTTCCCCCCTATCCTGAACTTTGATGAACATACATTTTATGGGTGTTTGGAAAAAAACTTTTTGAATGCCTGACTAAACAATTAAGTTTTTAGCCTGAACTTGAAAACTGGGACCTGAATATTGACCCAAAAATTTTTCCAAAGCTGGAGGGTTTTGTATGATATGAATCTTCTCGGTGACACGGTGGTGCAGTGGTTAGTGCTTTCGCCTCACAGCGAGAAGGTCCTGGGTTCAATCCACGGGTCGGCCACAGCTGCCTTTCTGTGCAGAGTTTGCGAGCTCTCCCTGTGTTGGTGTGTTTTTCCTCCAGGCCCAAAGGCTGCAGTAGGTTGATTGGATGCTCTAAAATTGCCTGTAGGTGTGAATGTGTGTATGAATGGTTGTCTGTCTGTGTGTTGCCCTGCGATGGGTTGGCCTCCTGTCCTGGGTGTACCCTGCCTTAGGCCTGCAGTCAGCTGGGATTGGCTCCAACTTCCCTGCAACCTGGAAATGGAAAAAGCAGTTTAGAAAATGGATGGATGGATGACTCTTCTCCTACTGTAATATAGATATGCTCAGAAATGAGGCCATTTAAGGCTTTTGTAGAATCTTCAATACAGTGTTGGATTGGAAGCCACTGAAGTCTTTATATCTGTTTGAGCTATTCACTGTTTGACAGGGGCCATACAAGCTAACTTGAAGCTATCAAGCTTTTATGCCTATTGCGGCTTAAAATATGCCATGGTTTCCATGAATCCTTGAAATTCCTGAGAGTTTGTAAATTTGAGGGAAAACTATTAAGGCCTTGAAAATTGTTGAAAATAGACATGAACTGACACAAATTATTGAACGTGCTTGGATTTATTGTTCAAGAAAAAAAATTTAAATCATTTTAATATATATTTTTAAGCTTAATGTTAGTAAACATGCCATTTCCTACTGTCTGCATGTGTCCTTGCTTAATATTTCACTTGCACTGAATCCCTGGGTCGGCCACGGGTGCCTTTCTATGCAGAGTTTGCAAGCTCTCCCCGTGTTCGCGTGAGTTTTCATTCGGGCGCTCTGGTTTCCTCCCACTGTCCAAAGGTTGATTGGAAACTCTAAATTGCCGGTATGTGTGTATGATTGGTTGTCTGTCTATGTGTTGTCCTGCGATGGGTTGGCCTCCTGTCCTGGGTGAACTCCGCCTTAGGCTCCAGCTTCCCCACGAAACGGAAGAACCGGTTTAGAAAATGAATGGATGGATGGATGCCTCTTCTCCTACTGTAATTCAGATGTGAGGCCATTTAAGGCTTTTGTAGAATCTTCAATACAGAGTTGGATTGGAAGCCACTGAAGTCTTTATATCTGTTTGAGCTGTTCACTGTTTGACGGGTGCCATACAAGCTAACTTTGAAGCTGTCAAGCTTTTATGTCTGTTGCGGCTTGAAATATGCCATGGTTTCCATAAGTCTATTAAATTAAAAACTATCAAGGCCTCGAAAATTGTTGAAAATAGAGGTGAACAGACACAAATTATTAAACATGCTTGGATTTATATTTATTGTTCAAGAAAAAAAAAATCATTTTAATATATATTTTTAAGCTGATTGTTGGTAAACATGCTACTTCCCACTTTCTGCATGTCCCCTTGCTTAATATTTCACTTGCACTGAGAAGGGTAAACAGTCAATTTGAATGATGCAGTGATGAAGTGATAACGCTAATTGACAGTTCTTTGAATTTGAGGAAAGTGAGCCTGAAAAAAATATTGAAAGGTATTTAAATTTTTTGGTTAACATGGTGTAGAAACCCTGAAAATAGCTCCTGTACATTTCACATTATGAGTCTATGTACTGCGTTATACAGTAACAGATATTCTAAAACAAACTGGAGAATAAAGAAATAAAGAAATAAAGAAATTGAAGTGCAGGATTCTGTTGTGCTGTATGCTCTATGAACCAGTATAATGGCTTAAAGAATGCTTTGCAAGCAGGGTGGTGTAGCAGGGGGGGTAACAGCTGGGGTTGAATCTTTTTCCAGTTGAGAGGAATATTCCCTTTTGACACTTATGTGCACTTACAGAAAAAAAAAGTATGCGATAATGATACATAGGAAATACAACACATACACATCAGTTTATCTTACAGAATCAGTGCCATAGAATGGCTTATGAGACTGAAATTGTGAAAGTGGCATGTTTTGGTAATTTTCTAATTGAGAGTGAACATCCTCTACAGTCAAACACATGTAAATATAGCATTTATCTGCAACTTTTGATGCAAGAAAAGAATGAAGTGTATCTAAATGTTTGACCCACTAAAAACTGATACAGCAAAATAGTCTAAAAATGGTCTCTTATGGATATAAACTATATACCCTAGTTAACTTAATTCAGAACAGACATGGACTACAAAGCACTGTTGTTCATCGCTGTGGATAAGAGAATCTGCTAAATGCTGTAAATGTAAATGTGAATGTAAAGTATAATTCATTCTACATGCAATATTTTAGGCACACAAGCCTGTACCTTTACCCATCTATGGTAATTAAGTTGTTGAAGATATCTCACAGCCCCTAATTATACCTAGTTATGCATCTTTTGTTTTGTTTAGGATGGTATGAATAGTATAAAATAGTTTATTTTCAAGCACTGTGTGTGTCCGTGTTGGTGTCAGGGTCTATATATGTCTTCTTAGCATGTTCGGAAATACAGAGAAGATAATTACAGTCATGTCTACTCACAAACTTTGACCTGTTATTTTAACACAAGCCACTTTAAAAGTCCTGCTGAGAGACAGACTGACTTGGCGTGAGAAAGGCCCCTATTGTCCACATAAAATGTGTTATCATGTGACACCTGGCACGATATAAGCTGTGTTTAAACTTCCAAGTAAACTGAAGCATGGGAAGGTTTTTAGATTGTTGGTTGCTTTGAGTTTTTGGTTTCTGTTCTTTATTTTTCTCTAGATGCTTATCAGTCTATCTGTTGTCCTTCTTTTCATCTCAATGTTTTTTTTTTTTGTAATTTGGAATCCTACTTGAATGTGTGAGAAGATAGGTATGCATGGCAATTGGTTTCTTTTATTTATTTATTTATTTATTTAATTTTTTATCTCATTGTTGTACTGATATGTGCAGTGGTCAGATTGCCAAAAAAATCAAGTTACGTGGGTTTAACAAATGAACTGTGGGTGTACTTGTTTTCTAGCACAGAACGTAATGCCTTTTCAGGCACTGATCATATTATCAAAGTAATAGCTTACATAGACAGCAATAATCCGACTAATACCATGGTATTAAAACACAGTTTGGGTTATCAACTGAAAAGAACTAAAAATTGTAAACAGTGGAACAAGTTGTTTGTTATTTTATTGTTGCTTGTGTTCATCCAAATTTTTCTTTAACATTGTTCATTCAAAATATTTATTTTGGTTCAATACAATTTTGCTAAATTGCTTGTTTCCACAAGATAAATTTTTAAAAGTCAAACTGAATCACTTTTTTTTTTAATGTTTTACATATTTTGTTCATCAAAAGCTGCCTGAAATAAAAATATCGGCATGTCACGAACTCTGGGTGATGAGGAAGCAAGTGCAGCGAGCATTGAAAATAAAGGGTTTTATTAAACGAAACAACAAACACTGAACATAAACGGGGTCAAAACACGAAGGCGCACAGGGCAGAACAACATGAAAACTTACAATAACCAGTGACGAGTGAACCAAACACAGGGGTGTAAATAGACAACATGAATGAGAGACACCTGGAGCAGGGAGGAGATGAAGAACGTCCCATACTATGTTTGCAGACTACAGACAGAAAGGGTAGTTGTCACACCAGTTGTCCTTTTAACAATGAGATTAAAGGCAGCAGTTTCTGCCATTTCAACTACTCTTCTGTTTTAATATTAAGATTTTCAGTATATATAGCCATGTGAAAAAGTAAGAACATCCCATGAAAATTGTTGACAAGCAAAAGATAAATGCAATATACTTGAACAATACTACAAAAAGTAGTCTTTTCAGTAGAAGATTATTTAACAAATATATCAACAGATATAATATTTTTCTGTGGAGAAAGTCAGTCCTTGACCTCAGAAGTTAGTATTGCTTACTTTAGTGGAAATAACTTCCTGTAGGCATTTTGCAAAATTGTCCACCAGCATTGGCTTAATTACATTTTTAGACCACTTTTTCTTGCAAAATTCCTTTAGTTGCAACTTTTTTTTTGCATGTACTGTCTTTTTCAGGTCCCACAGAATATTTCAATGGTATTCAAATCTGGGCTTTGACTAGGCCATTCCATGACTTTCCATTTCTTCTTTTTGAACCCTGTGTGAGAAGTGGACATAAGTATTAATTATATATCAGTTTAGAAAATTGTTGTTGTTTGGCCTTAAATACATTAGCAGATTTCTTGAGAAATCATTTTAAAAATTGCTAGATTACTCAGTCAGTGATGTAATTAATATTGGTAGCCCTGCTATGATCGATGACCAAATGGTTCACTATTACTAGATATAGAAACATATAGAAACTCCAGGTTATTTGTGTTGACACAGAATTACGCAATCCTTTAATGATTTTAATTCATACTTTAAAAACTATTAGTAATTAATCGTGTTTTCTGTTATTTTTTCCAATAAAAATGCTTCATGAAATGACCATGAATGCCCACCCTTTGGTGTCTTTTAAATATTTTGTTATTTGCCCTTTGCAGCTACAAAACACTGCGCATTAAAATAGTTCCAAGAAATCATAATTGGTTCAAATTTTGTTCTTGGTTTTGTACAAGTCCTTGTTATAATTGTATTTTATTGTATTTACTCCACCCAAGCTATAAAGCTGTTAATAAAGTGCCCAATGGAAAATTATAGCAGTCAGTGGTTTCTCTACCAGGAATTTATAATTGAAGAGGTCAGAATATAGACGTCAATGAGGTATTAGAAAGTGATAGACACTTCTTGTGGTTTATCATCAAAGCAGTTTTACTTCTGTAGCTCATGTAGGTGTATTTTAATTAGATCAGATATAGAAATAGGTTGCATATTATATAACAATGTATCAGTCTGAAAATTAAAAAGGTGTGCAGTTCAAAGTAAAGGACACTATTAATCAGATACTTTTACACAAACACAAAGCAACGCAAGCTATAAAAACATTCTTTATTTTTTATATTAAATGATTTTAGAATTTTTTATATTGGTTTTATAAAATGTTTCTTGAAAAAATCTAAATCTTATCATAAAAAATATTTTTCTGATATCTATCTGTTGGCACCCCAACAAATTCTTAAGAGTAATATCTAACTGAAGTATATTCTTATTCATATTTAATGTTTAAAGTTCACCTGATTGTGATTATGAATGCAACATTTCTACCATTATATTTAGTTACTATGTGGTATAAATATATGGTGGCAAAAAGGCCAAACAGCAGTCGTGTGGACGAAAATGCCTTATTGATGTTGGAGGTCAGAGAAGAATGAGCAGACTAGTTCGATAGAAAAGCAACAGTAGCTTAAATAACCACTCGTTACAACCAAGGCATGCAGAACTACCTCTGAACACACAACATGTTGAACCTTGGGCTACAGCAGCAGAAGACCACACCTGGTGCCACTTCTGTCAACTAAGAACAGGAAACTGAGGCTACAATTTGTACAGGCTCACCAAAATTGGACAATAAATGGAAAAACGTTGCCTGGTCCGATGAGTCTCAATTTCAGCTGCAACATTCAGATGATAGAATCAGTATTTGGTGTAAACAACATGAAAGCATTGATCCATCCTGCCTTGTGTCAACAGTTCAGGCTGGTGATAGTGGTGTAATGGTGTGGGGGACATTTTCTTGCCACACTTTCTACCAATTGAGTGTCATTTAAATGTCATAGCCTTCCTGAGTACTGTTGCTGACCTTGTCCATCTCTTTATGACCACAGTGCACCGTCTTCTGATGGACACTTGCAGCAGGATAAAACACCATGTCACAAAGCTCACATCATCTCAAACTGGATTCTTGAACATTACAATGAGTTCGCTGTACTGAAATGGCATCCGCAGTCACCAGATCTTAATCCAATAGAGCACCTTTGGGATGTGGTAGAATGGGAAATTCTCATCATGGATGTACAGCCAACATATCTGTAGCAACTGTATGATGCTATCATGTCAGTATGGACCAAAATCTCTGAGGAATGTTTCCAACACCTTGTTGAATCTATGCCACAAAGATTTAAGGCAGTTCTGAAGGCAAAAGGGGGTCCAATCTGGTACTAGAAAGGTGTACTTTATAAAGTGGTGGGTGAGTGTACATCAGAGATGTTCAGCAAAAGGTTTTTGAGCTGCACAGAACAAGAAGTGATTTCAAGAAGAATTACAATCAGACACCACCTACACAAGTTGTTGGGAGAGTTAGTGGAAGAAAGCTTCTGTTGTCATCAAACTCAAGTGCCTACAGTTTGCCAGACATTACTATATGTTTCAGAAAAGCTGTGTTTTATGGTCGCATCAGAACATAATAAAGCTTTCTGGCTACAAAACTATTTACCTCATCACTATCTAAGGATCTGAAGAATCTGTGATGTTTAAGTATTAGCAGATATGAATAAAAATTGATTGCTGCAGCCAAGAAGTTTTAACGTCTTGGAACTTTTAAAAGATATAGGCTTTATGTTTTAGTCACATTTCAGTCATGTTTTCCATGGGTGCTAATTTTTGTAAAGAGCACTAAATGACCACACATTTTCCCTCTGGAAAATAAGTCATATCTTGCAAGAACCAATTATATAAAGGTACATTTCTTTGTAGAACATGAATTGAATTCTTCTTTTGAAGAAAATGCCCACAAACTTCTGTTAAGAGTGAGTTTCAAGTGACAAGTTCCTGGTCACATACATGGAAATTTTAAAAAGCTGTTGCTCTTGTAAGTACAGATGCATCAGATGTGGTGTATTCCATTAAGCAGATATAAGACATTGAGAAAGAAAAAATATTGTTGGTTATAATACAATAATACAAAGTTGGTTTGGCCTGCCATAAAAGTAAAAATCTGCAAGTAAATGGTTAAGATGTAAACAAAGCCATTCAGTGTGTATTCATGTGAAAAGCTCTCTTACCAACCTACCAGGTCAGAAATATTCACAGTAGTGGTGTAGGGAACCAAATGTCTGCAGAGTTTAATGCTTCTAAAAGGATAATCACAAAAGGTAATGAACAAGACAACCTTATGTTTTTTTAAGGCAAAGTAGTAAATTGGCAATGAAAACTGTTTTATTACATTTATTGCATGATGCTGCAGTGGGTTGTAGTATTGCCCCACAGCAAGATGTAATATTTCTGTAAATAAATTTAACTCCGCAGACTTTCAGTTCCATACTGTAAGTTTGATGCAGCATTGCAGTTACTGAATTTTGTGGAAATAACAGAAAAAACTGTAAAATTCCCTTTTAAAGTATTTTTAAAAGCTTTTTAAAAAGTGATATCCAGGATAGAAAGAATACACAGCAATCTTTGTAATGTTTAGATGCAGAAACCACTCAAACAACTTTTGCTCTTTAAATAATGTTTTTTTTTTTAGAGAGTATTATGTTAAGAGAACAATATTTAAAGTTCTAGTGCTTCACATATGGTTGCCCTTTTCACTGAATTTTCTTTTTTCAAATAAAACTGCATGCATGTTTACTGCTCTCAGATGCATTTAACACTCGAATACCAGGAGCACTGGTTTTCCAACATTATTGTAATACATGAAATAGACAAAGGTAAATTAGGCCTGACCAAACATTGCCTTATGCCTGATAACAAATTACTAGTAAGGCTTATCATAGCTCTTATCAGAACATGTCTTTTTTTCGATGTTTATTCATCCAAGTTTGTTATTTCCATAGAAACATAGTTACCATGGTTTTGGCCTTTATTCCTTTGTAACATAAACATAAAGCTGAGCTTTACTTTTTGAAAATTTTTATCATTTAATTCTCTACAAGATACAAACTTTACTGACTTTTCAAAATGAAAAAGAGAGAAGCACAATGTCAGTGTAAGCATGGTGGAACAGTATCTGTACCTTTGGTCTCCCTCTTCAATGCACCGTATGGTCATTATTGTCCATTAGGTGGCAGCATTTACTCTTTTCTGTGTATGCCATACTTTTAGCTCTTTATTAAGTTGGCTATACGTCCCACTACATGCCAGGTAAAAGCACTTACTACTTATTACAGACAGTTTCAGTAGGGGAAAATTTGGTGTCTGACTGTGGCATGGCCTTGGCTCTGGGTTATCAATGCCTACTCTCACTACATTGATGACTATATAAGAGAAAACATGCTATGCTTTAAGAAATGAGAGCAACTCATAAATATGTGTTTGACATCAAAGGTAGACCAGCTGTCTATAAAGTCAGCTTTAAAGTACTTGTAACGCAATATAAATGGAGATCTTTATTAGTAGATTACAGTTGTTTTATATTCAGTTTAGAAATGATGGTTCCAATCAAAGTAAATCAACCTGAAAGTATATGATACTAGTAATCTGCTGGTCATTCCTCAAGCCCCTCAAGGCAAAGCATGAGCCTCTGCACACAAAAACAAATTATTTATACCATCAGTATAATTCATTATTTTATTTATTTAGTTTTACATTATAGTTTTTCAAAACCTTAAAACTTGAGTGTTCTGAAACAACACAAACAGAGTCAATAAGATTACACAAGCAATAAATGCAAGTATCATATCCTTTGTCTGACAGATGTAATGTCTGCCTGCTACTCAAAAGAGACTGGTGCTGTGATTGACATGTTCTGGGTCTTCTGATGGCTTGATCACTAATTAAATATTTCTAATGAGCCAAAAGGCAATCAGACTCGCAGTCTGAGCTGCCCAGCTTGAGACCCCCTCACCAGCTGTCCTCACAAAGGTCTCTAGTTGATTGATGCTCACGCTCAGGCTGCACTGTTCCCATTTGCACTGATTTGGAATAAGGTTTTACTGATAAATAGTAAGTGAAACTACTATGATTAAGTAGTATCAGGTGGTATCAATGAGTAATAAGCAATCTCTACAGTTTTATTTAGAATTTCTCTAAAGACAATTCATACCATTTTAGGTATAAAACAAACAAATCAGCAAAATGTTCTATTTACATGAATATTTCCCAATCTATCTTTATGCCTTAGAATTACAAACACTACAACACACCTCGAAATCCTCGAAAAAGAATGGAATTAAGAATTTAGAATTTCTTTATTTCCATATAAATGTAATTTAAATGATCAGATTTTTGTCCTAAAACCCAGCTGAGAAGAACCACGAGAAGAACCCAGTTAAACAAATTACACAAAAATATAATATTTGGCTATGTGTTTATTGAGGAAAATAATTCAATATTATATATCTTTGAGATGCAGAAGGATAGAGTACTCCAAAGCACAGACCAGCAGGTTGTATACAAATGATTATTCTTTCTAGTAGTGCTTGACCAGCAAAATCATTTGAAGAGCAAGCCTGTCATGAAGGACCCCAGGGAAGCTTCTAAGCAATTAACAACCTCTCTCACATTTGCAAATGTTTATGTTCATGGGTCCACTATAAGAAAAACACTGAACAACAGGCTGCAAGTAGAAGGCCCATCTAGAGTTTACAAGGGACTACATAGACAAGACAAAAGCTATTGGAAAAAGTATTTTGTGAATGGATGAGACTAAGATAGAACTTTTAAAATGAGAAGTTCAATATTAGAAAAAAGGTAAACACTGCACTAGATTATCACTGTTGTCCTGTTTTATTTTTCATCATATATCTTTGCTATTTTATTTTTATTTTGCTTCCTTATATGTGTATTTTATGCTTATCATGTATAGAAGCAGCTGGAGCACTCTATTTTCCTTCCGGGATTAATAAGGCCTTATTTATTTTATCTTATCTCAAGCTGTGTATACACATTACACTCTGATGCAAAATAAGGGGCATTTTTTTATTTAGGAAGCAGCAGGTGATGGAGCAGGTAGTGTGGTCACCTACTGGTCACTACTAAGATTAAAAGGTGGCCTGAGGCCATTCCACAAAAGGCTTCACACAAGGGCAGTGGTTTAGCTTTGCAGAGCTTTCGGATCTCTTGGATCACTTCCCTAAAAATGTTAGTGTGGCCAGTAGTGATTGAAAAAAATTGAGGTCCAGCAAGCATGATCTGTTATTATGAATGATCAATAGCATTTTATAGTGAACTATTGTCTGAATCAGTGCTTATATGTGTTCAGGAAGAGTGAATTAGGCTATTTGGAAATAGTTGTGGGTGGTCATAATATTGTCCATCAGGATTTAACTTCAGAAGGTTGGCAGGAACAATTCAGATTCCTGACAGTTTTATTCTGTATATGTGCTACAGAAAAGTCAAAACCAAAGTATATATGTATATTTAAAACAAAATATTGTTGTTATTTTTTTCAGAAGTAAGCGATTTATCATTTTAGCATCCCTTTTACTATAACCAACCCTTGAGTGCTACACATTTTAACAACAGCTGCAGCAGAAAGTGAGATCAGTGATTATATTACAACCATGCCAGCAAAAAAACAAAAGAAAATGAGAAAGAAACTTTCGTGAGGAGACAGAGAAAATGAGGGTTGCTTGCAGCAGGCTAAAGCTAGTGGAGCTGACATGACATAAAGCAACAGATGTGAAAACTGGTGTGTTTTTGCTCAGTGATAGCTTAAGTGAGGAGTGAAACAGAGGAAGATGGAAATACTGGTTATAAATATGATATTACTGTTTAATATAATATTTCCCTGCCCACTAGGTGACAAAAGTCAGAAGGTGTTGAGAGATAGCAAAAGCATGCAAAAACAAGAATGTTATCTTTTGACTGATGTGGTACGATAAAATAAAGAACACATTTTTAAAAACAGACACATTTTGTTCCAAGGATGATACTATAACCAGTCTCTGGCCTGAACTGGAGTGGGTCACATTTATTAAAAAGTGAACCGCCCTGACCTGATTTATGGCATGGATTAAATTCAGGCTGACCTTCTTCCTCTTACACTCCTTTCCTGTCCTGTCAGCAGGACGTTTGCTGAGGTCATTGTCTCTGCTGCCTAATAAAGAGGCACAGTCAGGGAGCTGAACACCTTGCCTGCTGTCATCCTGTCCTTTCGGCACCTGCAGACCTGCAAAAGCTCCTTTGCGGCAGGGTCTGATGGCTGTCAAGGAGCTGGACATGAGCCGAGGTCAGTTTGCTCTAGAGTTTTTGTTTGATCATGTTTGATCTATATATGAATATACATGTATGTGTATATATATATATATATATATATATATATATATATGTGTGTGTGTGTGTGTGTGTGTGTGTGTGTGTGTGTGTGTGTCTATACATCTAAGCATGATCTCTCAGTGAAAAATATGAATATAGATGGGTGTAACAATCATGCCCCTTGTGTTTCCACGTGTCCATGTTATGTTTTTGGTTTAAGCCACGTGTCATTGTTCTCGTGTTCGTGTTGCCACACACTCAACCCGCCTCACACCTGGTCCTCGTTTCATGTCACCAGGTGTTGTTCATTCATGTCGATTATTTAAAAATGTGTTTGTCATCTTGGTGTCGGTCTTTGTATGTCAGTCATTAATGCCTTGTGAGTCCTCGTGTCAGGTTCTAGCTCTGTTTATGGTTTTCCGTGTTTTGTTTTCTCAGTTCGTGTTTTGTAGTGTTTTTCGTCTGTTTAAATAAACCCGGTTTTATTTTCTAAAACCTCATTGCGCTTGCTTCCTGCCTCAATTACCCACGATTCGTGACAATGGGAAATATCTGGTCATGGAGGAGTTTCAGGGCAATATTCCACTGAGAACTGTAATGAAAAGAGTTTTACAATAAGATTTAATTTGTTCTTAGTGATGCTCTTAATTTAGCCAATTCCCAAAGTAGCACATCCCTTTTCTACTGCATGACAGAAACCTCCCTTAAACAGTTTAGCAACCTGCTAGAGGAAAAAGTTCACACAATCATGTACGTGCCCATCTAATGGTTGTATGTCACAGCAGTGCGTGATGGAAGGACTGCTGCATTCTCTTGGAAAAAAAAAGTGTGCACACTCCCACATCTAGACAAAACAGTAACAGTACAAACTTCACCCCCAGGTAAAAGAGAGATGCATTACAAACCTCTACAGAGATATCACAATTAGTCTTTCCCAGATGATTAATAAAATTCTTGGAGTTATTATTGTATTGATTATTTTGCAAAATAAAAAACATTTAAAAATGCAAATACAAATTGGCTTTTTTGATGATAAGAAAATGTGTATTTTTACTGTAAAGACTTAATATTAAATATTGAGCTATTTCATTACAGTGGTACCTGTCAGGGGGTGGGATCATGGCCAGGCTTTAGGAAGGGCTTACCAGGGCTTTAGCCCAGAGCCCTGACCTGTAGTGGGCCCCAAAATAATCTTACTAAGCATTTGTTCATGCAAAAAACCCCCAAAAACTCAAGAGTAAAAATAAATGTGGGCTCAGATCACGTTTTTTATTTGTTCAGGTGTACATCTGTCATGCCTGCTTATTAATAAATGGTTTAAATGTTTGTCAGTGTTGTGTAACGGGTGTGAAAGAGGCACTGAGAGAAGTGGGATTAAACAGGAGCCTGTGAGGATTTTAAACCAGTGAGTGATGATGCAGAACCAGGACCACCATCTGTCTCACAGGCATAATGTTTTGAATATGAGACAAATTTAGTGGCTCTGCATTATTCATAGTGCTAACGCAAACATAATGCCATGATGTTAAACTGAGACTCGCTCAACAGCTAAACCAGAGTGCACAAGTTTAACATTACCGGTGTTCTGAAATTTTTTTTCCTACCTATGAAAATGTCCTACCGAAGTTAACTGCGCATGTGCCTCCGAATCGCTCGCCGTTATTTTATGTGAACTTGGCTAATGACCAGTATCATACATTTTTTAATGTCCACGTGCGCAAGTTCACATGTGTGTTTAAGCGCAGTCTGAATGCTGCTAGTCTTGGAGTTCAGAACAGTATTCGTTTTCTTTTATTATATTAAATCGCGGATGATGCAATACCTACAGTTTGCAAAAGGATGCATGTATATGTTCATCATAATCGCTGTTCATTTCTTGTTCTAGCAAATATTGTGAGAAATTTCAATGTTTTCTCTAGTTTTATGCTACTGGTAGGAAAAAATGTTGTTAGGAAAAAATATTAGAACACCTGGCTACAGAGGCCTTGCAGCAACTGAGTCAGGGAGCCAGTAATGTGGAGGATTCTTACAGAACTGACCCTGCTCACTCGGGAAAGATTAACAGTTCAGTCTGAGCAAAGCTTCTGAATGCAAATACAAACATTAGAAATTATTTTTTTCTCTGAATTTCAATTCCAACACAAACTTGTAAATGGTGAGTATGTCTCAAGGAAACGGCTTCTGTGTTCCCCATTCATCAGATCTGTCTTTTGTTGTGCTTGCCGCGTTTTCAGTAAAGATAACGGTCAGTTATGTTGTGAACATTAGAAACACAGAGCACAGGTCTGAAATCATTTGAGAGTGGTGTGTTTGAGAAACTGGATTTCTGTGATTTGATTAAGGAATTTGCTGCAAAGAAATGCAGAAAAGTAAAATTTTCAAAGGCATCGATCTTTGCTAATATACAGTATGGTTTAAGTGATTTGTTGGGACTGCTCTTGCAGAGTTCTACTGCTCATTGCTTTGAAAGCTTGGTGACCGATGATCTGGTCATTTGATCATTTTTAGTGACAGCACTGAAAAGGTCTGTAATGTGCCTTTGATACAGCTTTTTTGTTCCAGGTATGTAGTAGTTAGTACCTACCTAGTATTAGTAGTAGTAGTACCTAGTAGTTAGCGATCTAAGAAAGGACAAATGGTGAATTGGCAGCAGTGTCCTGGGCACCCAAGGCTCACTGATGCACATGGGAAGTGAAAGCTATTCTGTCTCGTCCGATCGCACAGAGTGGTTTAAAAAGTGAATGCTGACTCTGATAGAAAGGGGTCAGAACACACAGTGCACCACAGTCAGAGCTGTTCCAGCACAATGAGGAGGACCTACTCAATGTTAGCTAGGTGGTAGTGTTATGGCTAATTGGTGTACATTATAATCAACTGAGTATGACAGCTATAAACAATGTGTCAGAACATATTTCTGTAAAATCTTTCCAATTACGGTTAGACTACAGTGTGATTTCATGAATGAGGCACACTAAAAGAAAGGTCGAATTTTCATCTGCTATGCAAATAGCAACATTTTATCAGTAGGAACAGAAATTTTGTAGTATTGTAGTGAATATATAATATAGCGTGTTCAACTAACAAAGGGACAAGTTCTGCAGAAACTTGTCTGTTTCACTCATGGTTCTCAGTCATGGTAGTGAGATCCAAAGAGAAATATCCCAGAGGCAATGGAAGCATCATGAACATGTTGTTTATGCTAAATTATAACAAAACACTGACAAATACTACTGACACTTGTTTTGACTCTCCACACATTACATATGCAGTAAGAAGGATAGTAGGAGTAGTATTAGAAGTAGTAGTAGTAGGAGTAGTAATAGAAGTACTACTAGTAGTAGTAGAAGTAGTAGTAATGGAACGACTATTAGTAGTAGTAGTAGTAGTAGTAGTAGTAGTAGGAGTAGTAATAGAAGGACTACTAGTAGTAGTAGTAGTAATAGAAGTAGTAGTAGTAGTAGTAGGGGTAGTAATAGAAGTAGTAGTAGTAGTAGTTTTGATGATTTGAGATTGTCAGCAGTGTATTAACATGTCACAGTGAATTATAGCAGAGCCACTTAATATTCAAAATCTTGTTTTTAATCCTCAGCAAACACCCTACTGGATCACTTAAAATAAGTACTTTACCCAAGTACTTTACTTTACCCTTTTGTAACATTTGTGCTTGGTCTACTATGGGGAAGTTGCATTGGAATGTTTGAGAAGTGGTAAATGTTATCCATATGTACCACTTGCGACATATCAGAACATTCTCTGATAAAACTTAAACACAGCAAACCACTTCCAATTTGTTCATCACAGTACATGAATGGTGCCTGAATGAAACCCTGATGGGTAAACATTGTATTGTGCCCAACATTAACTGCAGAAGTGTTGTGAGCTACTAATTACCCAACACAAATAACTGTAATTTATAATTTCATGTGACAATTTTTTTTACATTTAGGTTTTTCAATTTTCATGTGCTAGTGAGGACATCTGAATGCATGGTTTACTGAGAAAAATGTGTGTGGTGTGTGTGTGTGTGTGTGTGTGTGTGTCTACAGACAAATGTTTATGAATTTATTCTACAATGATTTGAGTGTGTTTTTGCAGTTTATTTAGCACTCTTTTAAGCACACTATGGCTGAGTACCATTAAGTAAGCATTTAACAGCCTTGACTTGGGTTGTACAACCAAGACTGCTGTCAGACCCACTTTTTGATGCCACAAAATGCATCATGTGTAGTTACATAATGTTTATAGCAGTCATAAAAGAGCTCATATTAAACAGAGTATTTTACTGCTTGTTGACAAGTTCTGTTTTTCAGAATGAGAACTGCCAATAGTGACACTGACACCGAGAATGGACACAGTGTTTTCATTATAATATAAAGTAAGTTTTGTAAGCATTGAGGTATCCTGGTAAAATAAAGGGAGCGGTAATATAATTAACTTAAATAAGTGTTGAATAAAATTCAGAATTGTACAAAACCTATTTTTTTCTTTTTTAAAAAGCTATATATATATATAAATATATATATTTATGAAATTATTGAGTGATTTTTTTGGCTTAAGAAATGGGTATGTGTAAGTGTTAATTTGATGTTTTGGTCTTTTAAAAAACAACAACAACAAAGGTTTAAAATATAATGGCACGCCAATTATTAATATTTGGGAAAGCTCCAGTAATGACAATAACAATACTTTGCCACTTTCTGTAATACTTATCAAGGTTGGAGAACACTTGCTGAGAGATCTGGGACTATGCAGAGTATTTCCAGTTCCTTGATATTCTTAGGTCATTACTTGTTGGATACACACCACAGGATTATAACTGGGTTCAAATCAGGAGACTGAGAGGACCGTCTCAAAGCCTTGAATGTTTTTGTCCATGCAACATTTTATGTGTGGTTTTTAGTGTTTTAATGTCATTACTGAAAGGTTCAACCATGACCACTGGCAGAGACTAAGAGGCTAAAATCTTGCAGCATTTCGTAAGATTCATTATTTGTTCATATTGTAGTTCCAAAAACATTTTCAGGTGCTGCATTTTGCCCTTAAGAAAGATTTTGTGTAATGTGGAGAATGAGTGTTGTAAATTGTTTTACTATGTTTCGTATTGTGCAGTAAGTCTTATTTGTTTAAGTACTAGAGAGACACCATTGGCCAAAAACAAATTCCTTGTGTGTGCAAACATGCTTGGCCAAATAATCTGATTTTGATATGTGTAACCCCATATTAATAACAAACAAAAATAGGAAATGGTGATTGACAACAAAGTTCCCTGGATTGCTGGAAACTAGAAACCAGATTTTTTTTTCTTTGAAATGTAAGCGGCAGGGCCCCTTCATGGACATTAGGGGAGTTGTCTACCTCTGGTGGCCAGAGTTCAAATGACCCACAGGTGCTGTGGATCAAGGAGGTGATTGCTGGAGTCACACAAGCTCCGGGCAACCAGAGGGAGATCAACCCTGGCAAAGACTGAGCGTTCTGGTTCTGTGTTCCTGACCGTGATCTGATTCCTGTTTGTTCCTGATTCTGCCTCTTATATCCTTGTCTGCTCCTGACCTGTCTTGACTACTCTCTTGGATTGCCCTTTTGGTTCTCTCTGCCTGTCTGTTTATATTAAATAATGTTTTGCCTCGCACTTGCGTCCTGCTCTCTCCAAATTTTGACACCAAAGATGCAAATTCCTTTGGTTTTAATTAAAATATTATTTGAAGATGCCAATAATATGGCCCCATATATTTATTCTTAAAATAAATATAAAAACACTCCTGTTTTTACCTGGTTTCATGGATGGGGTGACAATAATTCTGGAGTTGACTGTAAGTGTAAATAACTTTATATCTCTTTATCATGTGCATTAAATGTGTGCATTAATGTCATTGTAGCAGTCATGAATAATTCATTGTTGAACAGTCCTGCATGAGAAATTATGAGTTGAAAGTCAATTGCCTACTGACTGAGGGCTTACTGAGGGTTTTTCCCTGCAGATATATAGTTCATATGCATCCGGTTAGAATAGTGTTCCTCACCACTGATGGACTATCCTTCATGCATTAATTACTGCTATAGCAGCATGCTACTTGGGAGGACATTTCATCACCAGAGAGCTGGATTTGTATGTGTATACTGGAGTCACCCCTCTAAGCTGCTGAGAAGGACAGAAACAAGAGCTTAGCACTGAGGCAGAGAGAATGCGAGAAGGAAGGATGGAGAAAGCAATAGGAACAGATGTTTGCTAAAGCCTGGATCTGAACTGTGGCTACTTTTGTTATGGTCCACAAAGGCCGTCACAGTCTAGAGGACATGGTGAATACAGGCTTAGTGACACTGGGTCAAGCCTGTGGAACTTCAGTAAATCCATCTAAGGCCCCTTTCTCTCTGAATGTCTTAGATGACTAAGACATATTGCAGAAAAGTGAGTTTATACAGTAAATCCCTCAGTCACATTGAGAGACGCTGCCACTAGGGGTGTTAATCATAAGTTTCTTCATGATTTAATTTTTCCGATTATTTTAGCCAATGACTAATTTTCAGTACCTTTAAATTTGCAGTGATGCGATTCGGTTTGATGTGATTCAGTTCAATACTAAATACTAAGTATGAAATATGACTACAATCGGCTACATTTCCATCAACTCACACTTGCAAACAAATTATAACGTGAGCATTTTATTCGTTTTTTTTATTATTGGTGTGCAGTGGTGGCCTAGTAATTAGGACGCTGCCTTTGAGACCTGAAGGTCGCAGGTTTGAGTCCCAACCCAGGCACTACTGACGTACCCTTGAGCAAGGTACCGTCCCACTACACTGCTTCCCCAGCGCTGTTGATAGCTGCCCACTGCTCCATGTGTGCACGTGATATGGGTTAAATGCAGAGGTTGCATTTTGTTGTGGTGCTTGAGTGTGTTCACAATGACAAATAGTCACGTTCACTTCATTATTAAAGGTCAAATACATCAGTCGAGTCATAAGCAAAAGCAACTTCTCAGTACAAAACACTGTACACAGTAAAATGAAGTAAAATTAATTGTGGAATCAACATATCGTTTTTTATTTGTCACATCAATACACTGTATTGTGTGTTATTTTGGTCAATGCATTAATACAGGGAGAGCAGAGAGGTGTAGAGCAAATATTTAAGAAGTCAGATAAGGCCGCCCACAACAGGAAAAAACATATATAAATATATATTTTAAAGTGTCCAGAATATATGTGGAATATATTGTAAATACACTACATTTGCATTGTTGTTCGCATATATTTGTCATTTAAAAAATTATTTTAAAAATATATATGGTGTTTTTTTTTTTGTTGTGAAATATATTCAGATACATCAGTTGGATTGTATGAAATGCAAAATATGAAACAATATATGTGGTGATAAAATTTTAGCGTGAGTGTAATTGAATGTGCTGTTTCAGCTGCATATCCATACTACTGGACTGTCCATATTATCAGATCTACTGGCCCTATAGGTATATAACACTATGTATATAACACAGAGACTGTTGTCCATTTGTTTCTCTGCATCATTTGTTAGCCCCCCTAACTGACATGTTAGTGGATTGTTAGCGTGTATTTAAATGAATTACACACACACAGCAAATTTTTTTTGAATGCCAGTGTATTAGCCTACATGTGCCTGTACTAAGGCAGGGTTAGCATTTTCACTTAAGGTTCTCCTTTTTTTGACAGCTGCATGATGGGTCATGGTCTGTGAATGACACAACATTAACACCACCTATTGAGTAGGTCCTTCATGCAGGCAAAACAGCCATGGTGCAATGTGTGTTCTGACCCCTTTCTATCATAGTCAGCATCTGCATTTTGTGCAACAGGTATCAGCGTATCTTCTTGGCCATTACTTCCCACATAGATCAATGAGC
>JBBPDA010138593.1:0-21717 GCA_037974385.1 Arnoldichthys spilopterus
GGAAGGTGAGATTATGCTGGAGACGATTAAGCTAATCGTGGAGGATTCAGGGGAGGATTGGCTGAAAGACATAGGAGAAAGAATCAAATCGCGACTGGGGCAGGGCAGCCGGGGCTACGAGACCGAGGCTGTGGGCGGCATGTCAAAGAGAGAGAACCGCAAGGGGAAAGAAGTTCCTCAAGTGCTGGAAGTAGCGAGCGGGCAGGCTCACTTAGCAGCAGCAGACCAGGCAAACTCAAGTAGTGCAAGCGACGCGAGAAAAGCACGCGCAAACTAGCCGCGTCAAAGAGCTCTACCTCCACATCGATAAACGAGTCGACGAGCCAAGTCCCCGAGTCGACGATCCGAGTTGACGAGCCGAGTCCCTGAGTCGACGAGCCGTACGTCCGAGCTGACGAACGGAGCGACGGAGGGGAGAGGCCAAGCATCCGTTCTGAGAGCAGGAGGATCAGTTAGTCCCACCCTCACATCGCTGGAGTCACTGTGTCCCGCCCCCGAGTACCTGAAACCCGAAAGAGATGCGTCTCTGTTGCAGTCACCACTCAGCTCCACCCTGTCTACGCAGTCACCGCTCAGCTCCGCCCTGTCTACACCGTCACCGTTCAGCTCCGCCTTGTCTTCGCCATCAATACTCAGCTCCGCCCAGACGTCACCGTCTATGCCCAGCTCGGTCCGGACGTCATTACCTTCGCCACGTGTCGTGGGCACGCCACTGTCTTCGGCTCCTTCCCCCTGAACGCCGCCGGCTGCGTCGTGTTCCCCGCGGACGTCACGTGCGCTTCCAGGCTCCGCCCCGACGTCGCGTGCGCTTCCTGGCTCCGCCTGACGACGCGTGCGTTCCCTGGCTCCGCCTCTGCGCTCAAGGGGTTCAGGACGGGAGCCGTGGAGCCGTGTTTCCACAGCCTGGAGCCTTGTTTCCACAGCCTGGACCCTTGTTTCCACAGCCCTGACCCTTGTTTCCACAGCCTGGACCCTTGTTTCCCCAATCTATGTCCCAGTTTTCATTGTTGGCACCGGTTTTGTTCCCTATGTTAAGAATTATGTCTTGGTTTCTGTCTTTGTTTCAGGTATGAGTGTTGCCGTCCTCCTGGGCCAACGCCTCGGTTGTGGGAGGGGTTTAGCGCACTGGGACGTTGCGCCTAGGGGGAGGGCTCTGTAAGGTCTATGCCCCTTTGTTTTTGCATCTGTCTGCTCCATGTGTTTTGCCCTTGTGTTTCTTTAGCCCCGCCTTTCACCTGTTTCTTGTCACCTGTGCCAGCTGTTCTGTGTTAGTCTGAGTATTTATATCCCTTGTCTGGTTCATTGTGTTTGTTGGTCAAACCGTCTTTACCGTCTGTAGTGTCATTCCTAGTCTGTTTGAGAGAGCCGTGTTGTTTATGTTCAGTGTCCTAAGTCGTGCTTTGTTTTTGTTTGTTTATTTTTACTTTTAAATAAATCGTTATTTTCGTTTTCGTATAATCGTTATCGTCTGTTGCGTTGCAGTGTCTATTGGGTTGCAGTGTCTACTGGGTTGTAGTGACTTGGGTTTTAGTGATTGTTGGGTTGAAATGTCTGTTGGGTTATAGTGACTATTGGGTTGGAGTGTCGATTGGGTTGCAGGGTGAGCTGGGTTACAGGGTCAGTTGGGTTGGGGTGTCATTTGGGTTGCAGGGTCAGTGGCAGTGCCTTAGTTGTCATGTTTTATAGCCATGATATTTTTTTGACCTGAGTGGTTTATTGATTTATTGTTTTTTCATTTTTTTGCAAGTTGCACAAATTCCGAACACTAGACATGCTCGGAAACCAGGATGTTTGGTATGCTTTTGTGAGTCTGTGTGTATGTGTACACTCATGCCTTGTAAGGGTTCCACCCAAGGGCCCATGTGGGTCTTAATCCAGGCTTTGGTTTTATAACGAGAACATTTAAGCCACAGGAAGCAGGTGGGCTGTGCATACAAAAAATCCTTCGCTACAGCTGAAGGTGGTCTCTATGAAAGGAACGAGGTGGTTGTTCGCAGCAAATGTTCAAACAATACATGTATGGGGTGCACACACACACATGCACACACACTTTCATACAGCAGGCTTCATCGCGCTCCTTTACTCATCTTGCACTGATGCCGTGTGCGGTTGCCATAACAACGGTTCCAGGAGGTGCTGCCATTATTTGTATATGAGGCAGAAACTACCAGAGCAGGTGGTGAAGAGAGAGAGAGAGAGAGGACAGAAAGAGAGCATAGAAAGACAGAGATTGAGGAGGAAAAGAGTGAGAGAGAAAGAGGAGAGAAAGAAAGAGAGCGCATAGAAAGATAGAGATGGAGAAGAATAAAGAGCAAGAAATAGAAAGAAAGAGGGGACAGAAAGAGAGCACAGAAAGATGGAGGTATGAGGAGAAAAAAAAGAGCGAGAGAAAATATGAAGAATGATAAAGAAAAAGAAGGAGAGAGATATTTCATTTTGTGAGAAGACAAATTCTTTCCACTCATGCCTACAAACACATGCAAACACACACACACACACACACACATACACACACACACACACACTTCCTCACTCTAAGCAATGGATGACATAAGAAATACCTAATTGTTGTAATAGATTAGTTTGGAAACTGATTTTGTTACATTTAGCAGCAGGTAAAGATGAACGCACTCTGCCAGACACTCAGAGAAGTGTGGTGGGTAGTTACAGTCAGCAGGTGACTTCTTATTTTAATGGGGGCTGGCCCAATGAGAGCCCCTCCCTGCTCCCACAGCCTCAGTATATGGCAGGTTAACAAGGGGGGGGATGCATTTTGGTCATTTTGCTAACAAGGTGTTCCCCTTCACCTTCCCTTACTGGTTACAGTTGTGTGCAAAAGTTTGTGCATCCCTGGTCGAGTTACATGCTACAAGTGTAAATAAGTGCACATGCTCTACAGAGAACGTCTGCACATTTTCATACATAGTTACTATTTCAAATGTACTGAACTGTATAGAATTTTTGCAGACATTTTTTACTATCCAGAACCATGCTTGAAACTACACATTTTCATATGTCATGCTGAAGGTTAAATAGTAAGAATTTTAAAAAATATATATATAAACATTATTATAAATATATTAAATACTTTAGGCTTTGAACACCCTTCATTTACCTGCATGAAAATACATTTTTGCACTTTAGATCAAAGCAATAGATAAATGCTCGCTGCGCCACGTGTGCTTGTGTTATGGGTTAAATGCAGATGTCATTTTGTTGTGGTGCTTGAGTGTTTTCACAATAACAAATAGCCACAAAAACTTTGGGAGGAACCAAGGCTCAAAAGGGGAACCCATCCTCCTCTGGTTGACACCAGGTAACATTAACAAACAAAGGAAAATCTTAATTTCTAGAGGTAGCATCAGCTAAAAGCCTATAGGTTGGATAAACATATCTTGCATATGCATATAAAGCATATGAGGTACATGACATGGTCAATGATAGCTGAACTACTCTGGGACAGGTGATAAAGAAGCCCTGATGATGGGTGAACTGGTCGTTCACCAGAGCAGACCAGAGGAAGTAAATTCCATGCTTTTGAATAATATCACCCAGAGGTAGCATATACAAGGAGAAGAGCAGTGGGCCTAAAACTGAGCCTTGTGGAACACCAAATTTTACCTTGGTACATGTAGAGAAATCACAGTTTATATCTACAAATCTGTCAAGGAGGATGGTGTGATCAATAGTATTAAAAGGTGCACTAAGGCTGAGCAACAGAAGTAAAGAGACAAAGCCCTGATTAGATGCAAGTAGAAGGTCATTAACTACCTGTCAGTTGTCATAATGTCATGGCCAATCTATATAATATAACATAAAATATTCTTTGTAAATTCACCTTTGACATTTCCCATTTTATTTTACAGCTATAGATCCCAAAGTAGAAGAACAGAGCCCTCAGTTCTTGTGCTGATAGTTGATAGAAATACTAAGAATTCCACTGGAGTTCTGTAAGAATCTTAGTACTCTGGGAGCCTTTCAGCTACTTTTCAGCAAAACTTCTACCTCACCCACCTCTGCAGAGAACCAGGGTGTGCCAACTGCAGCGTGCCCTGACTGGACCGGAAATAAAAAGTGCCTAAAGGGTTTTAGATTTGCATGCGCTCAACTATATCGCTGTCTGCTCTCGACAGAAACACTGAGATCACGGCAGCGGAAATCAAGCAGACGATGACACTACATCAGAGAATGACTCACTAAAATAAAATGACCTTTTCAGTGCTGTTAGGAAAACACACACACACATACATACACACTGTGGGGTGTGTGATTATATTTAAGGAAATGTTAAGATGTTTCAAGAAATCTTAATTAGTAAAAATGTCAAACATACTTTTTAACCCTCTATGGTGCCATATTAAAGAAAGATGTGAATAGGTCATGGAAGGTTCACTTTTTGGCTTTTTTGAGTTTGCTTTTAGGGTCAAAATGAGTATTTGAACCCAGAATTGTCTTTATGTCACACATATAATCAACCTTTTTATTTGGCAGCATTCCACCATCTTCCCATGTACTTTAATTTCTAAACTTCAATGAAAGCTGTTGCCCTGCGATGGGTTGGCCTCCTGTTCTGGGTGTACCCTGCCTTAGGCCCGCAGTCAGCTGGGATTGGCTCCAGCTTCCCCGTGACCCAGAAACGGAAGAAGCGGTTGGAAAATGGATGGATGGATGGAAACTTCAATGAAAGCAACAAAAGGCTGGAAAAGTAAGAAACAGCAGGAGGAACAGTTTGCCACTAATTTGCCACTAAAAAGCTGAAAAGCAGAGACTCACACAAGTAAAGATAGGCAAAGGTTCACCAATCTGCAAAATTTCACATCTACAAATTGTGGAACAATTTAAGAATATTGTTACTCGGTATAAAACTGCAAAGACTTTGAACCTCTCATCAGCTACAGTACATATCATCATCAAAAGATTCAGAGAATTCTCTGTACGCAAGACACGAGACCAAAATCAACACTGGATGCCTGTGATCTTCAATGGATTAAAAACAGGCATGAATTCTGTCATGAAAATCACTGCATGGGTTCAGGAACACTTCCACAAATGGCCATGTTATTCACAAAGGCAGTTTAAAGCTGTATCATGGAAAGACAAAGCCATATGTGAACATGACCCAGAAACAGCATCATCCCCTCTGGGCCAAAGCTAATTTAAAATGGACAAAGTGGGAAACTATTTTGTGGCTAATCACAAATTGAAAATCTTTTTTTATTTGGAAAATATGGACGTGCACTTAGTTCAAAGCTTGCATCTCTGATGGTATGGGCTTGCATTAGTGCCTGTTGAATTGGCAGCTTACACATCTATAAAGGCATAATGAGTGCTGAAAGGTTTATACAGGTTTTAGAGCAACATATGCTCACATCCATACAACGTCTTTCTCAGGCAAGATCTATTTAAGGATATTTTAGAAAGACAATGCTAAACTGCATTTAGCCCTGACACCTGATGACTGTGACCATCCAGGTAGGATGTAAACCACTGCCAGTCAGAACCATACTGCATCTATTACAACAGCCTACCAACCAAACCAAAACATCTGGTGCATCATGAAATGAAAATATGACAAAGAAGATTTGTAAATGATTGTTTCCATTTCCATTTCCATTTGCATCTACATTTACAGCATTTGGCAGATATGTACATGGTGCTTTCTAGTCTACAAAGAAAACCTGCCACACCAGTAAACCTAGACTTAGATTAAGAGCTGCTAGTCAACCAAGAGTCTACCCAAGCTGAGGCTAATCCTTTACATAGAAAGGACTTTTTAAAAAAATGATGTTTAGTTAGTTGTGAGTTTGTTAGTCCTGTTGGGACTTTTAGTCATTGTCCTAAATGTGCTCTGTGAAGAGGTGGGTCTCTAGTCACCGTTTGAAGACAGATCTCACTGTTAAGGAAAGTTCTTTCCACCACAGAAACAGAGAAGAGCCTTGATGTCTGTCTCTGATTTTTGAGATGGAGGGGTATCCAGTTGGGTTGAAGCTGATTCTCTAAGAGGACGAGCTGTTATCTGTGGTTTAATCATTGCACATAGGTAATCTGTAAGCAAATCTGATGCAGGTGCTACAGGTAGTCAGTGAAGGGGTCACAGCAGAGGGGTTGTGTGTGAGAATTTTAGTGTGTTGAAGACCAGACTTGCTGCTGCATTCTGAATTAGCTGTAAAGGAGTTTTGGCCTTGAGGAGAGAGTTGTAGTGTTAAAACGACAAGTGACTGGATGAGAGTCTAAGTAGCGTTGGTCGTGAAGAATTGAAGGCTTTTCCTGATGTTGTAGAGAATCACCTGCATGTTCGGGAAATTTATTAATGTGAGCTTAAAATGTGAGATATTCATCCAGAGTAATTCCCAGAATTTGTGCTTCCATTACTGGAGTGATGACAGCATTCTCAAAGGTCATGGCAAGGTCATGTCTTGGAACGCTATATCACCAAGAGTGTAAGTGTATAAAGCAAAGACTGGGGGGCCAAGCACATAGCCCTGGGGAACACCAGTGGAGAGGTTTCAAGGTGTCAACATACAGTAGTCCCTTTCCCTGACACCTGATGACTGTGACCATCCAGGTAGGATGTGAACCACTGCCAGTCAGATCCAGTGCTTCCAAGCCTGACGAAGAAAACCGGGAGAATTTGGTGGTTGACACTATCAAAAACTGCCAAAAGATCCAGAAAGATTTCCCAGAATTTGGGTGGAAATCTGGGATTGTAAATAGTGCAGTATTAAGAGCAAAACACATCGCTGTGTGCTCTTGAAAAAATCCCAAAAATCACAGCACTGAAAATCAAACAGAGTACAGTTCTTCAGTGTATGACTCATGCACTAGAGTAGTCAAATGATCTTTCTCAGTGGTGTTACACACAAACGCACACACATACCCATGCATCCACTTGCCAGCATCGACAAACAGCAGTGGGAAAGATCATTTTCCTCCTGATAATGCAAACATAACTCCTAGCAGTCACTAATGTCCGCTATCCGGGTAGGCCTGATTGTTTTATGTAGTGATATCGGCAACTATTGTCTCTCAGACAATGATTTGAGGAGCTGAGCTTAAACCCCACCAAGGCTATCAAACAAACACACCCCTGCACAAACCTATCAGGGATTACTGAGAAATTGCCACAATGCCATCGGGAGTCCAGACTGATGCAGTGGCTGACTCTTAAAAAGATGGACAAAACAACATTAGCTGCATCCTTCTAGATGCCACTGCTGCCCATTTTCATAGACAACAGATTAGGATTTTTCTTCATTTAAGCAAATGAAAGTCTTTACTATAGGGTGAATATTGTGCATAACCACATTACGTATGCAGATGACCTTGTGGCCCCAGTATTGCTGGTCTCAAGCAGCTCCTTATTATGTGTTCTTTGTGTAGGGTGGAGCATGGTGTTGGTTATAAAGCCAGTAAGTGTGAGGATATGACCTGTAGAACCAGATTAAATGTGTAAAATGACCTGATTTTTGTCTAATAAAAATATTAATATGTGTAACACGATGAAGGGAGCTATGTGATTGACATTTGAAAATAATTATTTGTCATTGATAACACACCACAGCACGGCACGCAGTGCACCACAACTAAATTTAACCCATCCATGTAGGAGGAGTGGGCAGCTAACATGGGCAGCACCCGGGGACCAGTGCTTGGCGATGGTACAGTGCTCACGGATACCTCGGTGGTACTTGTACCAGTCTGGGATTCTTCTTTCCTTCAGATCATAGGGGTAACCTTGGCGTTAAGTGCCTTGCTCAAGTCATAGATGTATACCATCTTTCACTGGTCAGTCTGGTCTACAAAATTTTCTGTCACAAAAAATAAGGCAAGAAAAAAGTTTCAAATTGACGTTCAGCATTAAAAAGCAGGACCATAAATTCTGAAAAAACGTGAAGAGAAAAAAGGAAAGAGATGTGGGGGAAGGCAGGAGCAGCCCCCCCCCCCCCCCCCACACACACACACAACCACTAAAGCCCCCCATTCCCCATCAAACAGACTGCTAACACCCACTGACACACCCACCATAGAGGACTTCATTATCACACCGGTTTTGTTTAAAGAGAAAATTTTAATGTTGGAACAGTTAAAAACCTTTGGAACATTTTTCAATAAATAAGAAATAAACAGTAAAAACATTTCTGCTAAAATAATATGAGTGTTGACAGAGGCTGATCTTTCTCTCAAAAGTGATTATTTTTACCGACCCGGAGTTCTGGAGTGTTTTCCCACCTGTATTATGACAAATCCTGCCTCCTACGCTATGACTGGTTGTCACTATCCCTCTGACTATGCTTGAATTGGGTAGTAGTAAATATTTACAAGCAGCTCACCAATCAGCTTTTGGCGAGCTGCTTCTGTGTCTGAACATTAGCCAGTCCTGGCACAGGGGGGCGGGTCTTATCTGAATGTGGGTGGGGAAACAAAGTGTTCATGAATTGAATGAATGAATGAATGAATTGAGTGAACACTTTCCGTCATGTTTTGACTAGGGGCGGCATGGTGGTGCAGTGGTTAGCGCTGTCACTTCACAGCGAGAAGGTCCTGGGTTTCATTTCTGGGTCGGCCACGGGGGCCTTTCTGTGCGGAGTTTGCAAGCTCTCCCCGTGTTCGCGTGGGTTTCCTCCGGGTGCTCCGGTTTCCTCCCACAGTCCCACAGCTGCAGTAGGTTGATTGGATGGTCTAAATTGCCCGTAGGTGCGAGTGTGTGTGGTTGTCTGTCTGTGTGTTGCCCTGCGATGTGTTGAGCCTCCTGTCCTGGGTGAACCTTGCCTTAGGCCCGCAGTCAGCTGGGATTGGCTATAGCTTCCCTGCGACCCGGAAATGGAAGAGGCGGTTTAGAAAATGGATGTTCTGTCGACCTGTGTCATGCGTTCTCATTGGCTGTAGCTCGCAGGTGACTGGCCTGTATATTTAGCAGGCTAGTTATCCGGTCGGTGGCTAGTCCTTTTATTGTTATTAATTGTTTATCATTGATCAAATGCAGAATTACGCCCAATCGAGTGCTTTTGGTGGTGACCTGTCAGCCAAATCAAAGACAGCCTTGATACTGTGTAGTGTGGACAAGGCATTAGATGTGCTGGCAGACAGACTATGTTTGAGGTAAATGGAAAATTGGTCATTTTTATGTTTTGGCTAAACCTTCGCCTAGATAAATATAGTCCTGCGTAAAGAGACATTACTGAGAAATGACCACAATACTGTCAGGCTGCTGATTCATACCAGTCTTTATTTTCTTGGGGGCGGTAATCTCTCTCTTCTTTTCTTGCACACTCTCCCTCTCCCTCTCTCACTGTCTGTTGAAACTGAAAGCTCTGGACTCTCCTGCTCTGCCTATTGACCTGCTCTCCGTCCACGGCAGGATAGTGTCCAGCAGCAATTATGGCTCTGAACTGGGTTAGGCACAGCGCAGTGGACATAACCGTGGCTCAGAGCACAGAGCTGCTCTGTGCTCTCATCCCTTTCTTATTAGGTTACAGGGTCTTATTACACGTTCACTCTTGCTGTATTTTTATTGCCTCCCCTTCGCTCTCTCTCCCTCTATCTCTCAAACACAATCACACACACACTCCGCCCGATTTCCTGCTCTGCTTATTTCAGTAACCTGAAGAGGAAACACTCATGTGTAACACTGATAATGCCTCATGACATCGTCCTTCCTGTTTCACCGGCAGAGTTGGAGAGGGGTCCCATTCACATAAAGCCCCTCTGCTATGCCCATCTATCCCTAATAATACAAACGAGTACAAGCCTTGGCCTCTGGGGGCCATTGGCCCAGATCAAATGACCTTGTGTCCGTCTTATCAATGGGAATGACCCAATGTTCTCAATGACAGGCCAGAGGAATTTCCCTCTTCGGAAAGCCCACCCTGCGCTCTTTTCTGGGATCTCCCCCCAGGATGGTAGAAAGTAACAGGCTATTTCCATTAGAATGATGCCGTATGTCTCTAGGGAAGTGCTCTGTTTACATAGACCACCATTAACAAGTCACTTGTCAAATTATGATAATAGTAGTAATTTTGCAATCAACAATGGCATTAGAATTAAATTACATTGCAAACTACAAACTCCCATTTCCAAAAAATGTGTTAAATGCAATAAAAAAACAGAATGTGTGATTTGTTAACTCTCTTAAACCTTTAACCTTTAAGCAAAGAAAAGATTTCCAATGTTTTCAATGAACAACATTAATGTAGTTTTAATAATAACAAATTTAGAATTTGCCACCTGCAACACTAAAAAGGGGGGGCAGTGGTGGCACAGTGGTTAGAACATTGCCCATGAGACCTGAAGGTTGCAGGTTCAAGTCCTGGCCTGGGCACTGCTGAGGTTCCCGTGAGCAAGGTACCATCCCACTACACTGCTCCCTGGGCGCTGTTGATAGCTGCCCACTGCTCCACATGTGCACGTGTGATGGGTTAAATGCAGAGGTCACGTTTCGTTGTGGTTCTTGAGTCTGTTCACAGTGACAAATAGTCACTTTTACTAAAAAAGGTATGTTTACCACTGTATTATATATCACCTTTACTTTAAATGACACTTTATTCACTTGGAAACTGAGGATACTAGGGGGCACTGTTGCAATCCTGTTCCATGACAGATTTTAGCTCTTGATTTGGTCTCTTTCATTTTTGGCATAAAGAACTGTCTTTTTCCCAAAAGCATGCTGAGGCAGTGACAAACTTTTCCACTATTGTTACTTTTAAGCGACAATAGGTTTCCAATGTACTCTTGAGCCCATGTGACGATATGGGCAGTGGTGGCCTAGTGGTTAGGACATTGCGCTGGGGACCTGAAGGTCATAGGTTCAAATCCCGGCTCAGGCACTACTGAGGTACCCTTGAGCAAGGTACCGTCCCACTACACTGCTCCATGTCTTGGAAGTCGCTTTGGATAAAGCGTCAGCCAAATATGTAAATGTAATATGTATAGGACAAAGGAGGTTTAATTAGATATGTCATCTGTAGTTTGTTTGCTTTGATCTTCAGACACCAAACATTTCTCGGCTGATTGGCTGCATTTGCCCTTAGTGGAAAACGGAGCAAATCTGATTTTTTGCTGAATTGTCGCTTTAAGGTAAACCTCCTTAAGATGGACTGAGCTGCTGTGTACAGGCCTTTAGTCAGCTAGAGCAGAAAAACAACACAGAGGGCAAATGCTCTGTTTACATGTTTACTTTACGGGTCATCTCAGTCTGACCTGAACAGGAATCCTGCCTTGTTCTCTATCTCCTCTCTGACCACTCAGCTGATAGCAGCACTGATACTGGTTATAGCTCCTGCTGAAAGCTGAACGGACTGAATTATTTAATATTTTCTAAAACTAAGCTTTTGACAGGCAGCCTGTGTAGCTTAGCACATTGTTAATTAGCACATAGAATACTCCCGAAATCACACAGTGTTCACACTCGGGTCATTCTGGCTCTGTGTCACTGGCAGCGTCCCAAGGCCAGGCAGGTAGACCTGGAGGAGCAATACGTCAGCACTTTGTGACTGAGCCTAATTGAAACACGGATACATCTCTCTCTTCTGAATGACTAATACAAACAAATGGTGCTGGTGATGAGTGGCCAAGTCTAATCACTGTCACAGACGCACTGCTGCATGTTCTAAACAGTGTCCAAAGCTGCGTTTATACAACAGCCTGCAATGTTCTAATCAGATGAGCATTTACCTGAACTGACTGAGTGTATGAGTCAAGAAGGCCTTTACTACTGCCTTTAGCTATGCAACACACTTTTGTCCATTGTAATAATCAATATAGTGTCAGAAACCACATAACACTGGACATGCATATGTTGTCATTTTATGTTATATCCAAAACCACAATGAGCCTATACTAGTCTTCTGAGTTTATATGTAATGTAGATGATGGTAAAATAGTGTACAATTTAGGGCAAAACTTTTATAAAATTGTAAATTGCAAAGTTTCCTTACAACATTTGATGCATTGGGCTATAATAACTGCTGTACACAAACGTCAATTCCTTGTTAGCAGTTTAGTCTCTTATCGTGTTCAGGATATATCCATCCATCCATTTTCTAAACCGCTTCTTCCGTTTCTGAGTCGCGGGGTAGTACACCCAGGACAGGAGGCCAACCCATCACAGGGCAACACATAGACAGACAACCATTCATACACACATTCACACATTCGGGTAATTTAGAGTAACCAGTCAACCTACTGCAAGCCTTTGGACAGTGGGAGGAAACTGGAGCGCCCAGAGGAAACCCAAGCAAACACAGGGAGAGCTTACAAACTCCAGACAAGATAATCAACAGAAAATCAGTTTTCCACAATGTCTTTTTTTTACATTGGGATATGATGTTCTGATGAATTGTTACACAACTGTAAATTCAGCGATAAAAGAAATCCATCACTACTACAGATTTACACTAATTGGACCGGGAGTCTCCACTTTCTGTACCCCTCTGTTCACATTAAAATTCATCTGCAAAAATGTAAAATTGTGACAGGGTGCCAGTGAAGTTGATATGCAAATCAACAAGCAAAGCTGCCACATTCATATGTTTAATGTATGTTTTTTTAAGGAACGGCAGCTCCCCCCCACACCCACTGAAAAACAAATGACCTCCCCATGACAAAACACATATAAGTTTCATTCAGACTTTTTTGATCTGCATACTACTGCTTAAAAATAGCCTCACAAATACCAGTTTGGTGTGTTGCTGCATGATGCAGGAGGACACACTGCAGTGTCCTTGGTTGGGAAGCTGGGCGGGCCGTGGAGAGTTAGGCCTTTCATTTTGTCTCAGTAGCTTAGGGAGCTATAAACACCTGCTCTGTCCTCTGCACTATCGCAGATGTTCTGCTTGTAGATGAGGTGCATGTGTGTATATATATAGTGTGCATTTCTGGACAGAGGAGAAGGGCAAGGCAATAGTATTGTGATTAAATTTCTGGTCTGCTTTGGTCTGACCAAAATAACTTAATTTTGTTGGATGACACAAATATCTATTCATCAAAACATGAAGAAAACACCAAACTGACAAATATGGCCATTAAATAGTGGCATTCAGTGATATCAGTATTGCTAAGACCACTATCACAATAACAATTAATAAACAATATCTTATGCAACACTGTATTCTGTATGTGTGTATCTATTCCCAGGCTATGAAAACACAAGTGTGTGTATTCCCTGGTTTGGTGAGGGATGTGTTTGTGTGTATTTCCAGACTGAGTGTACCATTGGCTCTGTTCATGTGTTTTGCTGTTGCCAGGGTGTGTGAGTTCGGCGGTGAGGTTTATTTGTCTTTTTGAGCCGGGTGCTTCACACACACACACACACACACACACACACACACACACACACTGTGCTCTGTGTGTGTGCTTTAAAGGCAGTTTAAAAGCAAATGTACACATTTTACACAGTGCACAGCTATATCATTTTTTTCCCCTTATTAATGCAAATGTCCATAGGTTTGTGTATGTTTATAGCTTTTAAGGGTGTAACAAAGAATGGATCTGTATTGATGCATCGATCAAAAAAGTGCAAGATCTGATGTATCGATGTGACAAAAATCTATGTGTTCATTTCACAATTTATTGTACTTCATTTTACTATGAGTGTGTACAATGTTTTGTACTGAGAAACTGCTTTTGCTTATGACTACACTGCTGTATTTGAATTTTAATAATGAACTGTTCAAATGATATTTTGGGTGTGTGAGTGAGTTCAGGAAAATGTAGCAAAGAGTGTGAAATTTTATATTTTATGTTGACTCCAGAACCCAATATTAAACTGAATCAACCAAATCACATTGAACTGAATGACATAAAAAACAAATATTCACTGCAACGTTTAAGGTATTGAAACTGATTGAATTGTTGGCTAAAATAATCGATGTAGGATTGAACTGTGATTAAACTTTACACCTAAAATAGGTTAGGCTAAAAGAATGTAGCTAAAACAGTAGCAGCAGCCATCCTAAAGCCTGACTTTTGTCCATGTTGACAGATACATACAGTGTCAGAAAGCACGGCTATTAAAGATTGCTGAACAGCTCACTTGTGTGATGATTTAGGCTTTCATTTTGTAGTAGAAGATGATAGGGTATAGGATTCCATTACTTTTTAGCTACATTAGTCTCAAAGCTCCAATGCATTGTTCCACTGTTCATGTGTGCTAGCTGTGTACCACCACTTCTCTGTGTTCCTCCCAGAGCCAGTTTATTAGGAGCCTGGACACTTCCCATTCTTCCTATTACATCAACAAATGACTGCAAAACACTTAAGGTGTCTGTGAGCAAATCTGGTTAAATGGGGTTAAACAGCTTAAAATGTTTTAAACATTTTTCTAATCTTTCAATTAGGACTTCTTTTTAAAAGTGACTTTTTGTCAGTATGAACACACTCAAGCACCACAATGAAATGTGGCCTTTGCATTTAACCCAAACTATGTGCACACGTGGAGCAGCAGGCATCTATCAACAGTGCCAGGGGAGTAGTGTTTTGCTCTAGGGAACCTCAGTGGTGCCCAGGCCGGGACTTGAACCTGTGACCTTCAGTTCAGAACTAAACAGCATTTTAAAATATGGCACAAATGTTGAAATCTTTGATGCTGTTCTGTTTTGAGAAAATGAGAATATCTCTTTGTATAAAAAGCTGAATTATAAAATAGAGATGAATCATGATTTTCATAATTAAATTCAAATTTTTATGCATTTTATACCATAAAGATAATGAAATGATTCATTGTAGACAAATGTACTAAATTGGATATCTTTACAGTGGTGCTAATAGTAACCAGGGTTCACATTTTAAATACAGCTGTTTGTTTTACTATTTGCTGTGAAGCTTCCTGCCAACTTACATTTGTGAACCTACTTTCTTATTAGCTTTTATATGTAAGGTTGATTACGGTAAGATAAATCTGAAAAACAAAAGTTTTCGTTGGCCTTAAAAAACCTTGCATGTCCTCCACCCTGTGTTAATTTTTAAAACTATGCTTGAGTCAAAACCTTCTCACAAATATGGTAAAACAATGTCTCAGACATCAGGCAGTGTCTTCATAACTATTTCATGTAATAACTTTCTTTGAGGGAGCTTTTAGAGGCATTAAACGCTTCAAACCTCTGGTTCCTATCACCATCACTGTGAGCAATACTGACTTGGTTTCAGTTTCTCTAGAACAGAGTGTTTCATATCATACCACTCTGAATGATGTTTATAATTAAGGACTTAATTATGGTTCAGAATTAAAATGTATAAAAGTATAAATATTTAGAGTCTAATAATCATATCATCTAATTATGAGGAACATTACATACATTGAGTAGATCTCATATCACAACGGTAGCAAAATTAGAATATGTTGTGCAGCCCAAATGCAGTGGCAGTCCGGCAGTCTGGACTGGCTGTGCAAGGTTGATCATTAAACAAGCTTTCTGTGGATTAGGAGGATTTGTCTCTGCCAGAGAAAGACTGTGGGCAAAAAATCTAGACAATGCCAAGCTCCTCTGTTCTCACAACTCAGAACCCAACCTGGCCATAAAGGGGAGGGGGGGCTGAGGGAGAGACTAAGATAGAAAGGGAGAGGGAGAAAGAGAGAGAGAGAGACAGAGAGAGAGAAAGAGAGATTAACAACAGAAAGCTTGTCCTATTTGGTTGTCAGCCATTAGAAAACGCTTAAAGGAGCCCGATGGTACAGAATAGATGAAAATGTGCAGCAACAAACTAAATATCAACATTACATAAGGTTTGCCCACGGCGTGTGTTACTGCTGTTTGTTCAGATCCTCTAGCTTTTTTTGTTCATCCTCTTTTTTTTGAATTTCTGTCTTCCATCTTCCTGATAAGGTTGTCTGTTCTTTTTTTCCTGACAGTGAGATGCTCTTCACTTGCTTGTCTTTGTAATCTGAAAGCTTTGATTTAGATGGCGAGGGACAGATTGCGTGCATTTGGAGGGGAAAAAACAAATAAAACAGAAGAGACAAAAAGACAAGAAGAAAAAGCAAAAGGGCAAAAGGGAAATGCTCATTCAGCATAGATCACGCTAGAGAGAGAGAGAGAGAGAGAGAGAGCACAAGAGAGAGAGAGAGAGTGTGTGTGTGTGTGCGAGAGAGAGAGAGAGAGAGAGAGAGAGAGAAAGAGAGAGAGCACACGAGAGAGCACAAGAGAGAGCACACGAGAGAGCACAAGAGAGAGCTAGAGCGAGAGTGAGAGAGAAATAAACAGATTAGAGAGTGGGTTGTGTTTGAATCCCCATGACTATAGGAGACACATCTGTCTGCGCATTGGAGCTCATAACAACAGCTTGGAGTCCTTCCTACTGGTGTGTGTGTGTGTGCGTGTGTTTGTGTGTATGTGTGTTACTACAGTTTGTGCCAGGCTGGTACCCAAAACACAACACAGCTGCTATTTCCCAGCTCAGTCAGTAACACCAACACTGTAAACATCTACCTTCATTCAATTTAATTTAGCATAAAGAAGCAGTTTGTCCAGGAATCTAACTCACACAGTTTTACCCTCTCACCAAATGTAGCTGGTCAGTCCAGACATGAAGTTCAAAGTTTGCTTCTTTAGTTTTGCGCTGGAATTATGAGGCTAGTGTAGCTAACAAGAAGCATCGGAAGATTATGTAAAATTTTAACCGTATCCCTAAATCATCTCTCACTTGCCTCAAACTGCATAGAGTTATTAAGTAATTATGACTCATTTGTGGTTGGAGTCATGCCAAACTTAGTATTGTTTATTGCCAGGAAGAATATTGGGTACCCACCCAATTTTTATGAAATTTGGCTACGTAGGGGCCCAATACCAGGAAAACTGAGACAAAATCAAAATGCCTACAACTTTGGGACCAAAGCAACCAAAGTACTTGTGCATCATGGCAGTGAAAGATCCGACCTGGAAATTTTCAACACGTTTATTGGCCAATTTGGTGTATAATTTTTTGCATTTTTTGTATGAATGTTTTTTTGTAAGGCAGGCCATAGAAGCCATTCATGAAATTTGGGGGAATCTTGCACCCTCATAGAACACAGTCCAGGGTATCCAGGCACCAGATGTGGGGTCAGTTCCTCATTTCTAAAGATAAAATTTCAGAGAACATTTTTGCTTATAATGTCTTGTTACAGAATTGTAATGCCCATTTCACTTGACTCCCCAGGTCGAAATAAATTAAGTAGACAGTGTACATAATTCAAAACACTGGCAAAGGTATTTTCTTACACAGGGAAAAGAGGGTAGAGCTAGACTTGGGAAGTGTCTATTTTCATACCTTCATACCTTCCTGACATTTACAGGTAGATATTAAATGATGATAAAAAAATAAGTTGAAAAAAAAAGCTGAGCTGCTGGTGATGGAAGTCACTGTAGCTTGTATGACATTGTCTAGCCTACAATGCTGTGTGTGTAATAAACAGTTAGCCTACTTAGGTTTGCTGGGTTTAACTTAATGGACTCATAAAATAATGAATACAAAGGAAATAAGCATACTTTTTCTTCAGTAGAGTGAGCATACCTTGCTGAAAGACTCAAAGACACAGGAGAACACAGACACGGGGCTAAAGTGAGATGATGCACAGGTGGTTGTGGCAGACTGGCAGCTGAATAAAATCAGTTGGCTCATAAACTGCTTTTAGCGTTGGATAAAGTTTTGTGCACTACAATGCATCATGTAAATACTCCAATAACATCTCCATAACAGTTTAATAGAAAAAGAAGTGTCAGTGTTTGTGGTGGTATAACTCATGCTCTACACCCATTAGCTTCAAAGTTAGTAGGAAAAGGTCTTACCAAACTGTTGAGAGTTTTCAAATGGCGCTGTTCCTTTAAGAGCCTCTCGACCTGCGAGATGCTTGGGCGGAATGATTCATCAGTCTGCTGGTAAACGGATCTGAAAAGGGGGAAATTTGAGCCGCTTGACCTCTGTTTGGGGGTCAGTGACAGAAGAGGAACAGCGTGCTGTTTAATGGCTGTAAACTCAGTAAACAGATCAGCGCTGAGGTCACCACAGGACTCATTTTCACCAGCCAGCTTTTTCAGACAAGGGAGCGCTAGGAGGATACCCTGGAAGATCTGACTAAGGTTAGATCCTTCAAGAGTTTAAAACAAGGTCAGTAGCCTTGGATGCCAAATTCTGCTGAAAGAAATGGATGTGGAGAAAAGAACAGAACATAAAAGCTACCTAGTTTGTATGAAACAAGCACTGGCTGTCAGTACTCATGCATGTTAGCAAATACCAAGATAAATGAAAGATCATGATACTGAATTCTATTAGCACCACTCAGCAGTTATCACGTTTGGCCCTGGAATGATGCTGCTATGCTGTTTGTAAGGGATGAGTGTTGCCAAATAGGGTCATGAATCTATATATCACAGTGCATTATAGTATAGCAGATAACTGTGGATGACTAAAGTCTTTTACATACAAAGCACAATGTCAGTAAAAGAATTCAAATAGCTGAATAACTATTATTTTGTTTTTGCAACATCAAATTATTTGCCTTTGTTTGATTGTTACAAACTTTTAAACCATGAACTTGATTAGACACTAATGTCTCTGCTGTTGTTATTGTGGCAACTGAGTCAATACATCTCAACTCACACTTTTTGACAAATGCAAAAGGGTAAACTTGTAATTTGTTTTAAAAAATCTGCTGTTTTCGACTGCTTTGATTAGAATTACAGAATGAATCACAGTAATATGCAATAAACTGTTCATGATTTAATGCTACATGATTTAATTATTAAATTATAACTATGTTTGATGTGCAATTTGTTTATTGTCTCAGTTATGTCTGAACATTCAGTAAAAGTATTCAGAATTATGCCATAATATTCAAATTGATTCATGGGGAAAATTTCAGGCTTATACTCTAAGCAAAAGCATTAAAAGATTTGGAAAAATTGAGATTTAGTGATATACTGTAGCACCAGTCCTGAACCTGGTGCAGATCATTTCAATCATTTTTCTCAGGCCCCTTTGATTCTACACCTGAACATCCTGCCTGGCACCTGTGCAGCCTTAGGGCCATTTCTGATGACTCATCTGTCCTCCTGTGCCTTTATCTCTCTCCTGCATAGCACACAGGTGTTGTCTGTGCCAGGTGAGCACAGGTAAAGCGAGGTGAGAGTGTGCCCAATTTGCTAAACTCAGCAAGGCGCTGCTGTTGGTGCCAGAGATTAGACAAGTCCACCTGCTGCCCTGGCCTTTGACTGACAGCTCCTGGCCATGTCCCCAAAGCTGGATTTTGCTGAGTCATGTTCATCTGTTTTCCTACAGTTTCCAAAAAGTTCTTTTTTGTCCAGATATATCAGCCCTTTTACTATCAACACACTGCTGCATGCTGTAAAGAGATAGCACTGTATTCAACAGTAAATTTCCATCAAATTCTCTTCTTAATAAAATGTCACCTTGTACTTTAAAATGGGAATCTGATCTTTAAACTTAATTTTTTCATTGTTTACATGAGTAATGAGTTAATGGCGATGAAAATGTACAAAATGTCCTTTACATTTTTATATAACTGATGTAATATTTTTTTCAAAGAAGCTGTATAGGATAATAGCTGTATAAGTCATTTTTGAGCTTCATGCATGAAAACGTGCGCAGTCCACAGTCCAGAACACATTTTCCGACACTGTGTCTCGCTTTAGAAATCGATTTAATTCCCTTACTCTCTGCTACACACACATAAATCCAGCAAGAGAGAGAGTAAAAGTGGGTGGCATCATTCGAGACAATGTGGGATTGCTGATATGCAAATGCAAGGTGAAAGCAGCACACCTAATTGGCTGAGGGATTGATACTGTTCTGTGGGTGGCTGCATGCTCACTGAAGCCTCTTGAGTTGATGAATATCCTCTCTCATTCCTTGGCATGTGTGTGCATTTGTGTGTGTGTGGGGGTGTGTGCGAGCGCTCCCTCAGCAGGTTAAAAGCTCCCATCACGCGGAGTGTGTATGTGACTGAGTGAGTGTGTGTGTATCTGCCAGTTCCCTTGAGCAGGAACTAAGCATTAGCCACTCGCAGTCTGACCTGAGAGAGGCCTTTGCTGATAGCATTCAGTTTTAGCATACAGTAGACAGAGGTGGGGAAACGTTACTGAGTTGAAAGACACACTGTTCATGCTTGTCTCGCTCATCCTATTGAAATTTGAAATAAATTGAAATAAACAAAGCATAGTCATCATTACTGACAAGGTTGCTTTTAGAGGTTTATATAACCTACAACAATCAACCATAACATTAACACCACTGACAGGTAAAGAGAATAACACTCACTATCTAGTTTCTTTTGTTTTTTTTTTACAATGGCACCTGCCAGAGGGGTGGGATATATTTGGCAGCAAATGGACAGTCCATTCTAAAAGTTTATGTTCAGAGGGCAGCAGGAAATATGGACAAGTGTAATGACTTTGGCAATGACTTTATTGTGATGGCTAGACAACTGTGTCAGAGCATCTCCAAAACAGCAGGTCTTGTGGAGTGTTCCAGGTCGGGGGGTTGAAGGCTAACCCATCTGGTCCGAACCCACAGAAGAGCTACTGTGGTATAAACTCTGGTAGAAAGGGGTCAGAACACACAGTGCATCACTGTGCTTCTAACTTCCGGCGCCCCCAGCGAGTGGCAGCCTGTTACAGCAGCTCTGCTCATTTACGAGCATTTTCTACTTGATAATTTCCCACTTGTGGGACTAATAAAGGTTCCCTTATCTTATCTTATCTTATCTTATCACAGTCACAGCTGTTTCAGCAGCATGAGGGACCTACTCAATATTGGGGGAGGTTGTGTTAATTTTATAGCTGATTGGTGTGTCACTACATACAGACAGTAGCACTTAAGCTTCCATACTGTCCATCAGCCTCCTTTTACCTCGTTCATCACTGGTCAATTTCTGTCCACAGAAGCTCTGTTGATCAGGTGTTATTTGAGTGAGGAAGATTTATAGCACAACAGCAACACTGACATTGCAGTGTGTGTGCTTTTTGTGAGTGTGTCAGGCACAGTGGTGTTGTTGAGGTTTTTACACACTGTGTGAACTTATTGGCTACTTTATTTACTCCACTTCACTAAAGCCCCACATTGCTCGTGTGCATCCAGTGACACACAGTTTGTGTTAGCCACCCTCTAGCCCTCCATCAGTGGTGAGTTTTTGACCACTGAGTCGACAGTGAGGGGTGTAAAAGTCCAGCAATACATTTGTGCTTCAATGTTAAGACTTAGTAAGGAGTTCCTTGTTTCTAAAACTATTCTAAGAGGTTTGTGCAAAACATGTATTTCCTTGTGCTGTATTTATGAGTTTCTGGGCAGTCACTGGAGAGCATATGTGCTGAAATACCTAAAGGCCAGCTCTTCACTCTTTATCGCTCTCAGCTTTTTTTTCCATGTTTCTAAGGTTAATTAGATTTCACAAGTGATTCACTTTGTCCAGGCATGCTAATGCAATTTCCCCTCACTTCCTCTCAATTAGCAATTCATCTTCGCCCAAAAGTGCTTCTGCGTGTCTAGCCCGAGTCCCGAGGCGGGATCAACAAGAACGTGTGGTGTTTCCGGCAGGAAGAACTGAACTCTCGCTTGAGAGAAGGACAAGTACAGAGGGTGCTTTAGGCCATGATTTCACTGAACAGGCACTGAGTCATACTCCCCCTGTAGAAGTCCTCCAAACCTCTCAACTCACTGCTCAGAACAGCAAATAGTCTCAGCCCCAGACACCATCCTGCCCATGTGCATGGATACACACACACACAGACA
>JBBPDA010138706.1:0-21694 GCA_037974385.1 Arnoldichthys spilopterus
AATATTCCCTTTGCTCAAGAGGAATTATCTTCCTATCATCAGATAGATACATAGATATAACTTTTTCCTCCCCCTGATCATTTCTTATGGCGGTTATCAAATTCCTGGATAAGGAGTTTGTTGGAAACCAAAGTGTTACAAACATAGTTTCATGTAAATTATGTTAAATTATCAACATGCAGAAATAATTGATGCTTATGACAACTGGTTTATTAATAAACAAGTCAGTCATTTATGAGAACTTGCCTTATCTCAACACACACATATTTGTTTACAAATATATCTTGCCCACTGCAATATGGCAATGAAGAGATTGCATCAGTGCATATCTTTGGGAATAACTCTACTGATGAACCTGTGTAAAAATGTTCAGCTAAAGTATTTAGAGTCCTGTTAAATATTTTGAATTTTCCCTCAGAATTCCAAATCTGTGCGAACATGAAGCACAGTGGGTGAAGCAGCATGCTCTTAAGAGCGTTTTTTTCCTTGATCTGTTCCTTCCCACCTTCACACACCCCCACACACAACCTTTCTGTAATTTTGATTGATGGAGCAGGATGATGGGTGAGGAGAACAGGTTGACACTCTGTTCTCGTTCCGTGGTCGCTGTGATGTGTGCACAGTTTAGAAATGAAGCAGTCTACAATTCGTCTCTGCTGGTGACCATGTACTAGGCAGTGATTTGGCTCACAAGCTCCACATTATCCAATCGGTAACCATTTTTAAGCCGCCTGCCACCTTCATAAACACTGTTTATATGCTGTGCAGAAATGACCGTGAGTATAATGAGTGATGATGAGAATATGAGGAGATGAACATACTGCTCAGTTTTGGTGCCCTAGTGCAAGTCTTCTTCCGACCAATGCGTTCACCTGCCTCTGATTGGCTAACCCTAACACCACTCTAAGTGTAACCATTTCTAGTTCAGAGCGTCATTCTGTGCTCTTCGGTCTTGGGCCGATGGGGCGAAATGTTCAAAAGTGTGGGCTCATGTTAATAAATGTAATGAAAATCCAGTTAAATTGGGGGTAATGCCAGCAACCTCATGAGATGTAACAATTTCTAACTTTGAAGCAGTGTTCGCAAAGCAGCACCTACATTCGCAGAACCACTGCTAGGACAAATCGATTGGTAGCATTTTGGCAGCATGTTTGATGCAATATGAATGTCTTTATGTTGTCATTATTTTTGTTTTTGCTCCAAATTATGGATTTAATGAGCACTGTCGGTATCAATAAAATCTTAACAATACTCATCTCTGCTCACTACATATTTGGTCTTATTTATCTGGTAATTAACAAGTCTTTCCTGGTTTGAAGTGGGTGTATCAGAGTAGGTAAAACACTAACATGAGCAGGGCAAGGGGTCACCTGGGATCAGGGTTGGGAAACACTGGTCTGTCAGGTCTTGCATGGTTGTTGGAAGTCTCCCTTTCCATTTTAGTCATTCTTTTCAACTGTGCTTTTTGTGCCTTTCCTTTGACCGTTCCCTTCCTTATGCAAATAGCTTACCTATTTATTTAATCTCTTAAATATCTTCATTATTATTATTATTATTATTATTATTTAGTATTAATATATTGTTTGATATTATATTGAAATAATTTGCTGAGGGATTGAAATTACAGCACTCCACATGCAAGGCTATTTTTCTTCTGTCCTAAATTTAACCTTCTGTTCCATTCCACCTTAAATACAACATTGATTCCTGCCCCATTTAATGTGGAATGGAAAATTATATCCATTTTTTTTGTTGTAAATGTTCTTCTTCTTTTGGTAATTGTCTATCCGAAATTAAAAGACATTCATTTTAAACCAACTAATATGAGCAAACAAGCACACTAAAATAGTGATGAAATATGGCCTAAATCACTGAATATGTCTACTATCTTGGTTAGCTTGCTAGATAAACAGAGCTCCTGGCTTACCTCTTTCTGCTGCGTCTTTGCAATGTCTCACAAAATTAGACGTTGTCCCACGGCTTTCTGAGATGGTTGCATTGCTAAATTTACAGTTGCTTGTGTTTTTCTCTTGAGTGTTCTGTGGAGAAAGTGTTGGTGGTTTTTTAAAACCAAATTCTATAACGCATGAGCTTCCGGACATCATGTCTGCAGCCAAAATGAGGTGGCCAATGACGGTGTCCGTCCTAAATGGATTTTGAAATAAATAACAGTCATTCCTGAAGGAAAAAAACTATTTTTAAAGCAGCTGGGCTTGGTCGAGACCTACTAGGACATCTGGTAAGAAGGATTGCAGAGTCTTAGACAAGTCTGAGTTAATGGAAAAGGTGCAGACTTTGTAGATGGTGTCGTACCTCTTGTAAGATATTTGTGTTGGAAATAGAAGTGATTAAATATTTAAGCAGACTGAGAAAAAGAAACCGATATTTTTAACCAGTGGGTAAACTGAGGTGCATTCTGAAAGGAGCATTTACTATCCTTCCTTGCATGTAAACAGGACAAAGAATGGATACATTTTTTCTACAGCACTTGGATTGCTCCAGTTTCTTAGACCACCTGAGAACTTAAGTTGAGGACCTGTGTGCAAAGAAATGTAGTTAATCGTAAGTGGCCCATCAGGACATACTGAGTTTCCCGGAGTTAAAAATATCTCCTTTATAAATTGTTTTCTGACAAATAGTTTAACATGAGCTTTGTGTCGTTGCAGAAATGCAAACCTTTTCATCTTTTCTGATTATTTTGCTTATGTGACGACAAAGTACAAAAAAGCCACAAAAAGCAAAAACCAAATGCGTGTTTAAAGTTAGTGATTAATATTCTGGCCAGCATTGGTCTGGACGGCATGCTTTTTTATATTAGGTCATCCATGATGTTAGTCAGACTATGACGATAGTGCTGTTTACATGATTGTGTCTTGGTTAGACCATCAATATTCGGCATACTTATGCTGAACCATTGGTGTGCATTTGAAGGTTGTTACTGGCACCATCAGGAACAGCTTTTGTTGGGATGACGCAGCTGTTTGGTGGTTGAGTTTAAGATTGGAAGGATGGAAGATGTAGTGGCAGTAATGGGACACATTAAAACTAGACAAATTGAATACAGATGGATTTGACCTTATACTTGGCATAGGAGGCTTTTGGTTAATTTTCTGTTTAACATGTTTCCTGACTAATGAATAATATGTGATAAATGGCTGTTTTGAGAAGAAATTAAATAAACAAAAGACTAATGTATGACCTGTTCTGTATATTATCATAATGCCCGTTTTTTTAAAATATATACAGTGTTTTGTTTTCTTGAGGTTTGACAAACTGGAATTGCCAAAACTCAGCTGAACAACAGTGTAACTGGCACAAAAATGTATAATTTTTATTTAACATTACATACTGCACACATGGTCTAATTAATCAGGATTACTTTTTAATGTTTTGTGTTTTTTCAGTGTTGTAAACCACCTACCAATCAAATAATGTATCATGACAAATTATGAAAAATTCTATCAGCAGTGATCTTGTCATGTCTTTAACCTTATCTGCTTTATATACTACTACCCAGACCTATAAAAATCTTCAAAAGAGCAGGATGAACAGCTGGACTGTTTATACAGAAAACCTGGTAAATACTCAACAATATTAAGTGTTTGTCACTTTTTTTTATTTATAAACAACAAATTTAAAACAATCAAATATTTTTATTATAAAAAATAGAAATTAAAATATTGTGAACATGCTTGGAAAAAAATTTGTGGTTAGTAGTGGTTGGAGGTTAATAAGGAAATGATGTGTAGCAACACTGAGGTCCAATCATTTTTAGAGTTAAGGTCATTAGCTATTCATTTGAGGTTGCAGCTGTCCTCTTAATGTGAAAAGAATCATAGACCAGAGTAAAATGTTTGTTTGGATATGCAGATAAATTGAGATGAGTTGGTTTATGGTGGTTTTGTTCATGGTACATTTGTTTTTTTCCCAATGTCAGGTCTTTTCCCAGGAGTTGTGTTTTTCCATGTAAGATGACCCAGGTTGCATTTAAAGAGCATTTAAGGTGAGGGTAGTTAAAATCCAAGCTGTTTATATGCTGACCTTGCTGGATGTTGGGCCTCTCCCTACAGTCAATTAGTGATGTGCGCTAAGATCAGTGTACAGTGGTACTGGAAAGTTTAAGAATGGTGTCAAATTTTTTATATTTAAACTTAACATTATTCATTTTTAACACACATTTGACAAGTAAAAAGAAAAAAACTGTTGAACTAATGATGACACACACACATTATTTTATTTTAATGTACTTTATACTTTAAATATTATACTCACCAGGAATGGTTGACCAATAAATGAGAAGCACAAAGAAAAGCACTGCATTCCAGCCTAAGAACATTATCCCAATTGTGAAACATTGTCAGGGTAGTATCAGGATATGGGCCGGTTTTGCATTTGGTCAGGACAGCCATTGACATCATTGAAGGAACAGTGAATTCTTAATCAAACCAGCTGTTTCTTTAGAAAATGTCATTATCCCTGTCCATGAACTGAATCTCAAGAGAAAGTGGGACATGTAACAAGATAACGGCTCTAAACACACAGGTCATTTTATCAAAGATGGTTAAAGATGTAAATGGTATTCACCATTAAAATAATGTTTTGGAATGACCAAGTCAAAGTCCTGACCATATCCCAAAAAAATTTGGGTTGAACAATTGATCGTTTTTTTCTCGAAATCACAGTTTGAAAGAGTGCAGTTTGTGGCAAAAAAAACAGATTATTTAGAAATTAAGAAATTAAATTATAAGAAAATAATCACATTTGAAACAAAAATTGAAGTAATGTTTAAAAAATTGCAATTATATATTTCCCACCAATAATCACCTTATCTACTTTTAGGTCTTGTATGAATCTGTGTTGATGTTTTAGGTTATATTTATGCAGAAATGCTGAAAATTCTAAAGGGTTCACAAATTGCCTGGTCATCTTAAATTTTGAGTGTTGTGGTGATGGTCTCACCTGTGGGGGGATTTTGGGTTGTATTTTGGTTCTTGAGGGGTGGGCGTTGTTTGGACAGAACAATAGTCTTGTGGCTGGTCCATGCCTCTGTGTGGAGGATTAAATTAGCAGCAGTTGTTTATCGTTTGTGCGTCGTCCATCTGTCTAATTCTGAAGAGCTGCTCTCTCTGCTATTGGGCATCACTCCACCAACACAAACCTCTGAAACTCTTCACAGGGAGTGACAGAACCCTCTAAAATAAAAGAAATGGTTCAAACTGCACTTTTATAAAAGGGTTTCTTGCTTTGTAGCAATAGTGGAACTCTTCGTTGCAGTGTTCAACAGTGCCCCCCCCCCAAAAAAAGATACTTTAGAGAATCATATGAAACCAGTTTTCCATCATTGAGAGCCATTTAACCATGTAAATCATTGTTTATGCATTGAGCTGGTCTTCATCGATCTACATAAAACCATAGTTATTACAGGTGTTTGCTTTGAGTAATGGAGTTCTCTTCAGATTGCTAATAAGCTAGCATGGTTGGAAATTAAAGCTTATATAGTAAATACTAGCATTTTGCAGACTTAATGGTGGTTAAATTGGAAAGAAGTTCTACCCCAACTCTGCAGTCATGCCTCGCCCTCATGCTCACTACAAATCTCACCCTCAGAGCTTTGTCTGCCAGGAGTATTTATCTTTCCTTTATGCAGATTAGCCATGTGTTAATTGCTTTTTGTTTTTGATTTTATTTATTTATTTAAAACTATTTGCTTATTTGTCTGTCTTGAAGACAGGAGAGAGTGGAGGAATATCTCATTGATCTATTGCTCACAGGAGAAAGTGCTACAGTTTTTTAATGTTTTAATGTTTTAAATTGAACATTTCTAACTGAAAGTGAGGGTGGCAGAAACGAGGTGCTGGAAAGAGGCATATATTTTCTAATCAGCTCTTTAAATTTACTGTAAACTTTTTAAATGTTGTACATATTAGTCATGTATGCAGCTATTATGTGTTTGTTAGGGCTGGGCAATGTGGTGATGGTTTATCCCAATTACAATACAATATGTTCTACTATTCACAGCATATTGTCAGTATTGTGTGTACTTAACATTGGCCACTTGCAAGTTTTGCTCTTTTTATGCGTACATCTTGCTTTGTCCTACTGATTATGCACCTGGCTTCATCCTATCAGAGTAAAGTGGGTGGGAGTAGACAATGATTATATGAAAATTCTTAAGCTTGTGATTTTTTTTGCTTTGATTAAAAACTTGACCTTAACCCGAAGTAAGGCTGAAACTGTCATTATATATTCCTTAAACAGTTTTTATTTAACACGGAAGTGTCACTTATTCATGAGCTTTAGACGAAAAGCGTTTGGGATGTTGTTTGAAAACCTTGGTAGAGTTGAATAAATTGGAATAAAGTGGAATTTGAAAATGTACTTTTGGATGGAAAGGCAATTTACAACCCTGCTTAAAGCTCTGCTAGACCGACTGATCAGCCCACAGTACTCTTAGCAGGGTTTGACTTCATTGGGCTGCTGAGAGAACTTTTTTTCTTTTAATTTTTTCGTTGTTGTGAAATCTGTAATGCTGTAATATATTTTTGTACATAATATAACATTGCAGTGAAGAAGAAAGTGCTGTTTTTTTCAATGTATTCAGCACATTCAGGAGATGCTAAAATGACAGTACGCAGGAAAGAAGTTAGTGTCCACTAACTGCTGTTAATGTATATGCCTTGTTACTCGTGTAGTTAGATTAACTTTCACAGATGTGGTTTAGTTTTTAGCCTGAATTATTCATTTCTGGCCTGCTGCGCTTAATGCTTAGCAGTTAGCGTTTTGGATACGTGCTGTTTTCCGTTATGGCGTTTTTAACAAAACGGATGGTGTTGCTGTGATGTGTGTTCTGAGGCATGCATTCCTGAATATGTTATTGTTCATTGATCATTTTTCAGACCCTGACTCTCATATAAGGATGTGTACTGTTGCCTTCAAGTTCTCTTCTGCCTCTTTGCTCTGACAGTTAGTCAACACCACCTATGATGTTGCTCTTAGAAGCTTTTCCAGCAAAGTTATTCATTACTCATGTATTTAAAATATGAAATTAGCAAAAATCATCTTCCTGTTTCATTATGGCATTGTTAATGAGTTTCAGATTGAACTTTATAGTGAATGTTGGCCTTAAATGTGTTGTTTAGTCAATGCTTCATATTGTATTTATGATGCTTGCATCATGATGCATATTAATATCAGCATGTGGCTTTTTCAAGGCTTTTTGAAGGTTCCAACAATAAATGTTTCTATTCTAGTCTAAAGGCCCTTTAATAGTTACGTCCTGAATATTAAATCACATTTCAGACCTACATATCCACGCAGAAAACAAGAGGTTGTTATCGTGACATGTTGTGTATGATCTCATGCCTTGAGGTATGCCATATTTCATAATCAGCTGTCCGTTAACTCTTGCAATATTTCATATCTATTATTTCAGTGGCATTGCTTAAGTAATCAATTTGTGACATATGCACTTTTTAAAGACTTTTTACCTAAGAATAGACTTATGGCAACGTTAACCCGGCTCATGTGTTTTAATAGTGAGCATCATTGCAAGACTGGCTGTCAAGCTATGATGCTTGATTACATCACTGCTACCTTGCTGTAGATTGTCAGGACAGGTCAGTGCTGTGCATCCTTTGACTTTGTTGCATGTGTGTGTCTCTTGTAGAGAGAGCTTAAAAGTGTTCCTAGGGTCTTTCAATAGAGACCCCTCCCTCACTCCTAGACACCAGCACCTAATTTATCCCTCTTTACTCATGGATCTGAAGCAGCTCAGGCTCTTATGCTGGGGTCAAAGCCTGGACGGGAGTGTTTAATCTGGGTTTCGCCAGCCAGTCTTGTTACATTGCACTTTTGTAACACTGCTGCATCGCTAGTTTAAGCACAGCATAGTTCTTTTAGCTGTGACGATCACCTCTTGACACAGACTTGTAGTATGAAGTGTACATTTTATACTGAAGCACTGATGCAGTTTGGTTTTAACTTCATTTTTGATCAATTCTGTTAAACCTCACTGTTAATTGTGTCTACTGCCTTTATTAATGCATACATACAGACAAATGCAGACAAACTTGATTAATGCTAATATATGTGCATATGTAATGTTATTTTACTAATGCTAACTAACAACTGTATTAGAGCTGACTTACTCTGATTAGTTTAACATTTAACACCACTGACCGGTGAAGTGATTTAATATTGTCTATTTAGTTATTTCAATACAATTGCACCTGTCAGAGGGGTGGTATATTCAGCAACAGTCAGTTCTTGAAGTTGCTATGCTGGAAGCAGGAAAAAATCAGAGCATTGTTCAAAACCGCAGGTCCTGTAGGGTGTTCCACGTATGTAATAGTTTGTACCTACCAAAAGTGATCCAAGGAAGGGCATCTGGTAAATCAGTGACAGGCTCATGGGCACCGAAGGCTCACTGATGCACAAGGGGAATGAAGACTAGCTTGTCTGGTCTGATTCCACAGAAGAGCTACTTGGTTGAAAAAGTAAATATGGTCTCTGATAGAACGGTGTCCAAACACACAGTGCACCTATCCTAGCATGAGGGAGATCACCTCAGTATTAGACAAGTGGGGCCAATGTTCTGGCTGATCAGAGTATGGTCTTAATGCATGAGTATGTTATCTTTGTTGATGCTAGCTAAATGCGATGCTAGCTAAATAATGTTTTACTTCATTTTACTTCCATACATGCATTCATGAGATCGATCATTTGTTTAGTATTTTCCACAGACACACACACACACACACACACACACTGCTGGGTGAAATGAGTTTTCACCTTTTCAGCGAAATGCTGTCTTCTATCTGCTTCTGCGCTGCTGTGGCTGCACATGCTCTTTGATCAGAGAATGGGCCGAATCACATGATCAGTGCACGACAGCATAGTGGGAGCTTGTGAGAGCAGAGCTGCTCTGCGTCTCTAAAACATCTCTATTGAAACTGTAGCTTCTGTAGCTAAATTGCAATGATGGTATTTCAGCCTTCCCATTCCAATGTTCCATTTGGCATTGGATATTGACTACGGTTAGGTTAAGGTTGCAGCTGTATGTGACGGGATGGTAGTTCCGAACCAGGATTGGGGTATAAAACTGGTTTCAGATCAGCGCAGGCAGCACTTGCACTTCAGTTGTGTTTCTGTCATTCATCCAGTGCCAAGAGTGCTTTATTAAAGCTGCAGGAGGAGCAGGGTTGGCTCTGGTTCATACACACACACACACACACACACACACACGCAGCTGGGACCTGTTATACTCTCACAGACAGACTGCCCTATGTCTCACAGCTATAAATAGCTCTGGTGGTCGTCTTTGTGGAAGTGAAGTGTGCGTGTTGTGGGGGGTGTTTGTTGTGAGGGCTTTTTCAGTTGATTTGGTATGGTAATGGTGAGTAGCAATTAAGGTGGTGTAGTCTGCCTGTACCAGTGGCACCAAAGAGTGAGTAAGACCTGAGTCTAGAGATGTAGACACACACATGGACACTGCCTTTAGCAGTGGCGGATGTTCCATAGTCTCCTGCATGATGCCCTTTTCCTGTAAAAGGTTGTTTTCATTGAAAACTAGGTTCTCCTTAATTTTGGATACTGCAATATCATATATCATAAATTCTATACATGAAGGTGAGCGGCCATAGCGGTTTTAAAATGATCATGGTTGTGATATCATGTATGTTTATATATGCCCACACCAAGTTGGCTTACAGCAGTTTAGCCTTGCTGATTCCAGTGGAACTGAAGTTTTGTCTTTGCAGGCAAATCTTTGTCAAAGTTGTTGGAGTGGAAGGTGTGAGAAAACGACCCAATTTTGTGCCCATCCATGGCTGTTGGGAAGCAGCTGGATCACAGCAGCCTACTCACGGATCAACCCATTCAAAAAGGGCGGCTGAAGTATTTCTTGCCACACAGCCCTGAGGATTTCAGTCCTGGCTTACATTCATTCGGAAGGACGAAGCAGTCCACACTAAACAGTGGCAAAATTGAGAGACTTGTCTAGTGAAGGAAGCAACACACACCCAAACACATACTATACGATTATCATATCCGTCTGCCTCCACAGCACACCTGTAAGGGGCTGTAGCATGCTGCTGCTGTTAAAGGTTATACAAACTGTGTGCAGTAGAAAACCACGGTCATTGGTGGGGGCACCTTAAATGTGCTCATTACATGTCTGGATACTTTTGGCAGTATATAATTGAATAAATAGATGACTAGAATAAGCTTGTTTGAGTCACTTTTCCACTGGTACCAGGTTGACTTGACTCAGTTGTTGTTTCCTTGTACTTCTGCTGCAGTTAGAACCCCTTGATGCAGATGGTGAGGCCTCCAGGCACTGTTGTGACATTATTATCCACAGCAGTGATGTAGAATGCTGAGTAAATTAGGGATGAGTATATTTTAGTAATATCAGAATCAACCTGCGGATAGGAACTTTGTGGTCACTGTAGTAGCCTTTTATAAACGGAATTAACCGTTACATGCTTTAGCAGTGGAAAAACTTGACGCTTTCCACCTGTTACCTGATTTGAACTGGAAATCTGAATTGGACACCACATGCACCGTAACTTTTCTCAATTCCAATACAGTTTCATGTCTTTTACAGCAATTATACTGGTCATAAAGCAGAAGGACTTATATTTACAGATGAATACATTGCTTAAATGACCTTTTATTAAAATGTCCACTACATTTAATGCAGCCATACATATACAATCCCCAAATCTATAATATCTTGGAAGACCTTCTTTAAGAAAGATTGATTCAATAGAAGTTTGGAAGATATCTAATAAATATTGCATTAATATGCTACAAATGGGATAATTCACTAGATTTAACCAGTAAAACATTTTGCTGTGCAATGTTTTAATTAAAATATTAGTTGGAGATAAACTGTACTGTAAGGACAATCCTGAAACCAGTCAAATATTTTATAATTGTTGTAATAAATATTAATCCCAAGACAATTCTAAAATATTGCACAAAAAACATGTTCTGATCATGGCACTTTATAAGCAAACTGACATCCTCCCAACCAAATGAGTGCATGCGGTGTGCAAATAGGGTTTCCTGTTCAAAACGGACAGCAGCCGTAAAGCAGTTCTAGGGGAAATGACGCATCCTCATGCATGACCCTGCCTGTCTGAAGTTTTGAGGGTCGTGGCTACACACAGGCATAACCAATGGGCAGGCAACACTGCTTGTACAGCGAGCTGTAACTAACTAACTGTCTTCATTAGGATTCACTCATCCCTTTAGTTTATTTGATGCGTCTATTTCATTCTAAAGTTACTGATCAGTTCTTGAGCCTCTGGCGTCATGGGTCATATTGATCAGGATTGACCTCTGAGGCTTGTGTTGATGTGAGATTGGTCTGGACATCGATCCCCAGTCTGTAGCTGCTCTGTCAGGTGCTTTTTAGAACATGTGTAGTAAAACAAACCCCCAAAACATGTTGCTTCAGGCGGACAGAGTGCTTATATCTTTTTCCTGCTTAAGCATGTAACTGCACTCTTCAGATCTGTCACTCAAGCTGTTATGTTTATTTCCTTCTGTAGCTTTTAACATTTGTACTAGGGCCTTTTTTTTTAACTCCTGATACCTGATTCTCAAGTTTTACCCCATCCTGATACTAGCAGAACTACTCTATACTTGATATTGATAAATATCAATACAGAATATACCATTTTGAATATTTTATTTGGTAAAAGCAGTGTTGTGACACAATCGCTTATTCTTCTAAAATGCTCCTTCACACATTTTAAAAACAGGAGACAGACACTGGCTTAAAATTGTGTTAAATCGACTTTAATGCTTGAATTGGTGAAGTAGTACCCACTGAAGTCCCATAAAATTGTGCTAACATTCTCAGCTGTCAGACATTGCCACAGTTTGGGAAATATGTCTTTCATGTGGTTCACAGCATCCGCTAAGATGGGGATTGTCAGTTGGATGTAAGGGCCTTGCCCAAAGAGTGCGGTGTCGTCTGGTGCAGCTGAAAGGAAAACAACATGACTAGTGGGCTGCTAGGCTAAACCTTAACTAAACGCTGTCATTGCCCCAAGAGTCAAATGTGTTCCTTCCATAAATTTCTGTAGTGTTCACCCCTTTTGATCACAACCTGGACTACCATTAGCACTGCAACTGACGGCATAGTGGGTGATGAGGACTCACGTGTGGAGCATTGCAGACTATACTGGTGTTCCAGATTCTGCAATGAGTATTGTGCTACTGCATGTCTCAAATCAGACTAACCAGTTACTGCTTTGTTTACCGTCCCTCTACTGGCACACATACAGGCGTCACTCAGTAGTGCATGTGTGCGTCAGAAATGGCATCATGGTATTGGCGTTCCATAGTCCATAACAATGTTAAGTGCCAAGATCAGGTTTTTTTGCTTAATTTAATTGACGTCTTATTTGCTGCTCTGCTGGAAAACAGATTTTTATGTGTATAACTGTTCTCTACAAATGTCATGAAGGGTCATTACAGTAGTTCCTGTATCATGCCTCTTTTATTACCTTTCCTTTTTTTTTTATTAACTTCTGCCTTGAAAAGGTTGGCCTCCACTAGAAGCTCCAGCCCTCATTGGTCCTAGAGCTGTTTATGATCGGACGGAACATTTGATTTAGAGGTGGATTATATAAAATGTAGTATGAGTAAAACATGCCTCTAGACTGCCATAAAATGCATCAAAATTCAAAGGCAGTGCTGCTCAACTGAGCTATAAATTTGTCCGGAATGATGATTATCTTTAAATGATTTAAATCTCAATCCTTTGAAATTAATGAATGAATTTATTATTATTATTATTATTATTATTATTTATTATTTTTTAAAAACTTTTTTTGTATTTATTTTTTAAAGGGATTGGAGATTTATTAGGATGCACATTGATCTAGATATTGCTTGATCTTTGCTTTAAAAACATCAACTTCAGACAGATGTTTAGATTTGACCAATATTTGATTATGCGTTTTTTCGCACTTTGGAAAAGCAGAATAGGTGGTGGTTTTTTTTGTTTTTTTTTCTCCCCAGTTTTAACTTCTTTTTTTTGGGTAATATTTTAATTAATTTTTAAATGTAATTTGATAAATGTTATTTAAGTAATAATTCTGTAATCCATCTAGATGTAGTCCCAATTTCTGCATTTAAAATTGATAAACTACATAACAGTGCAATATACTACTACATCATTACATTTCTTATTGTTTATTAAATATATTTCTATTTCTTATATTCTTATATTTTCTTATATTTGATCTTATATATGTGTCTTTATTCATTTCTCCTTTATTTATTTCATTTATCCTTTATTTTCTTCATGTATAACCTTTTTTACAACTATGCCGGTGTACTGCTGCTTGGAAACTTAAATTCCCGAAAGAACCTTCCCAAGGGATTAATAAAGTTTTAATCTATCAAATCTGTCTATCTCTAAAAAAATTGTGTGGTCTTAGGCAGGTTTGTACATGAAAAATATTGGATATTTGTAAACACATTGGTACATCCCTAGGCATTTTTTCTGATTGAAGAGTATTGTACTTTATTTTTGTTGATTATTATGATGTACTAATGCTTTGTAACATTGCTGATTAGGTATCTTTGATTGATGCATCCTGATACATTACCCCCCCTTAGTGTTTATGATTTGCCCTTTTTGTAACCAACCTTTTTTTTCTTTTCTTTTTTTTATCAGCCCCCAGTCCCAATGGACCAGGTGGGGAAGATCAGGGGCCAGCATTATGGAGCAGGGAACCCTTACTCGCAGTCGCAGGGCCCTCCTCCAGGGGCCCAGCAAGGGAATCCATACCCAGGGCAGGCCTATGGACCTCCAGGACCCCAGAGATACCCCATGGGCATGCAGGGGCGCACCCCTGCCAGTATGGGTGGTATGCAGTATGGACAGCAGGTGAGTTGTTGATGATAGACTGACTAGTCTGTCTTTTGGGCCAAGCTCTTGAGACTCCTATAGCATTTTTTTTGTTCGCGCACTCACTTGAGTGTGTGTGTGTGTTGTACATCCGAGTAATTTTTCTTTTAAGACTTCAACTCCTGGTGCAGACAAGCAAAAATGCAAACATGTGCACAGATGTTCATGTGCTCTGTGCCTCTCTCCCCACTACTCTTCAGACTCACATTTATAAAAACTGTTTTATATGTTCAACATTTAAAATATCATTTCAAAGTTACAGTTGTGGATTGTCAGCATGTTCTGGATCACCTGGCTTTATATGGATATTGTGTCTGTGTGAATGTGTGTAAGAGAGAAAATTGCATTATTAAGTGTTAATTTTTTTTATCAGAATGTAGTGCGTTCTGAACAGTTGCAGTAAATTATCTAGGGATAGAGACTGGGCAGTGTTTCTACCAGTTCAACATGAGTAGCCTGGTCATGGGCGCTCATGAATCTTGGAACTGAAGGCTTCTTTAACTGCAAGAAAAAGTCACACATTTTTTAAAAAGTCAATTCTTTAAGCTCAGAAAGATACAAAAATATCTTCAGTCAGTCAGTGGTGCAAGTTAATCTAAAAGTCAAGTAGATCAAGTACTCCTGTTTAACCAGGGCCTGTTTTATTCTTTTCTTTCTTTTTTGTTTTTTCCCCTTTTTTGCTTTTGATCGGTGTTTGTGTAAATTAAAGACAACTAGTTTTAGTCCAGTTTTCCGCAGACAGGACACGACTAGACCTAGTCATCGTCTTGGAACAAAAACTTATTTGCATCTACAGCAAAATGAAAACTCTAATTTTAGGGTTGTTTTTTTATTTTAAACCTTTATGATAATTTCTCCATCTTACTAGTGTAAAAAGTAAATATTGGTGTTCATGAGGTTGCAAGTTGGGAAAAGCTGTGACTGTGCACTTGCAGTGTTGAGAATGAAGAAAGTATCTCCTGGGGTCTGATTAGCGTCTGCACTGCTAAGTGTCTCACCAGCCCTTATGAAAAGCACATACTTCTACTTAATGTTTTGTAGTCTCTCTATTTCAGCCTGTGCAATATTTCCTTCCCTTCCCTCCCTTCCATTTCGTACTTCCCTTCCTTCTCTTTCTTCCCTTTCTTTCCCTTCCCTCAAAATTGAATGGAGGAAATGGAATTATGAGGTAGTAAAGTAATGTCCATGATTTGTGTAATTGAATAAGTGGGCAGTTGAAAACCACAATCTCTGTTGAGGTGAAATCTGAAACGGTCATTTCTTTTTGATCATAATCTATTACAGCATAAATAAATGGATGGATGAATGGACAGATGGATGGATGTTCAGTCATGTATCACTTGAAGCTTTACATTTGTTGTATAATGTTGTCGGTATATTTTTTTTCTATCCTTTTATACTATAGATGAGCTATGGACAACATGCTCCAGCAGGTTATGGGCAGAGTCAGGGGACCTACTATGGCCAGCAGGGTCCTCCTCCCACTCACGGAGGCCCACAGCAGTCTCCATACCCTCAGCAACACCCCAGTGGCCCTGGTTCCCAGCATCCATACTCCCAACCACCCTCTGGCCCTCCTCATTCACAAGGTGGGTCCCCTTATGCGCAGGCACAGGGACCTCCACAGGGACCTCCACAGGGACCTCCACAGGGGCCCCCTCAGGGCCAGCCTTCATATTCCCAGCCACCGCAATCCCAGGCTGGCCAGGTGCCCTATGCACAGTCACAGGCTCAGTCACAATCCCAGGTGCCTCCTCAGTCAGCACAGGGAACCCAGCAACAGCCGGGATACCCACAACCCCAATCCGGACCTGGCCAGCCTCCCCAGCAGCAGCAGCAGCCCCCCTCGCAGCAGCAGCAGCAGCAGCAGCAGCAGCAGCAGCAGGCTCCACCTCAGCAGCAGCAGCAGCAGCAGCAGCAGCAGCAACAGCCTCCTCAGCAGTCTCAGCAGCCGCCAGGGCATGGGCAGCCCTCACCCTACCCACAGACCCCGCCATTGCAGCCTCCACAGCAGCAGTCACCCTTCCAGCGCTTTCCACCTCCCCCACAGGTATGAAGCCACACCATATTTGTCAGGATAAGGGAGTGTGCAGGGTACTTTATGGGATAGGAAATGCAGTTGTTGAAATTTTGTGTGATCCTGATATGAAGGTTTAGGGGCGCACCAATCTGATACTGATCTCTGATATCCGTCTGATACTGGCTCAAATGTCTGGATCGGGTATCCGTAACATTGGACCGATCTATTCAATTCTGTTATTCTATGTTTGTGTACATGTGCACACAAACAAGGGGTGTTTCAATGAATCGATGTGTATCAATGCATCAACTTAAATAGTGCATGATGCAATGTAATGATGGGACACAAATCTATGTAGCACATTTAATTTTACCACGTGCAGTGTTTTGTACTAAGAACTGTATTTGGCCTTTAATAATTACATGTTCACATTATAATGTAGCAAATTGTGTAAAATCTCCTCATATTTCGTACGGACAGCAGAGCCCATATCAAACTTGCAAACAAATAATAATGTGAACATTTTTATTATTAAAGGTCATAAACAGCAGTGTGGTCATAAGCAAAAGCAGCGTCTCAGTACAAAACACTTCACACTGTAAAATGATACCGATACCAGTACTCCGTATCGGCCAATACCCAAAGCCCAGATAGTGTACTGGGACTGAAAAAGTCGAATAGCTGCATCTATATTGAGGGTTATAAAAAATTTGTATTAGTTAAATGTTGCTTGTCTGATATGATAGTCAGGCTGATATTTCTCAAACAGTGGAAATTCATAAAGCCTTAAATATTAGCACTGTCACACAGTGGAGCATCAAGTGGTTTGTTGATTTCTGTGTAGTCTCTCTTCTAATCTATTTTTATTCCCAACAAAGGTTTTTTGTTTTATCCTCATGCTAAAAGTTAAATCTGGATGCATTTCTTTTTTCTTTTTTCTTTTTTATTAAAAGCATGGTGGTACAAGTTAAGAGTGTGAGTATCTGCTCACTGGAATGTAAAATGAGCTTCTTTATAGACTTTGGGGCTTTTAACTATAAGGATTTTTATAAATGTAAAATAAAATGTCCAGAGATGAAGACTAGTAAAGACTGCATGTTAATCATGGCTGTATGTAATGGTTAGTTAAGAATGTATATCAATATGGTGGCTAGTTCTGATGTCCCCGGAGTTAGCAAAGTGTTATTTAGGAAAATATGCACAGGGTAAAAATTCCTGCAGTCAGTGGTGGTCACTCTGCCACACTCACATACATTTAAACGAGGTGTGTTAAGGATTTAGACTCCGACCCTGTCCAGATGTAGCCAAGTATTTAAAAAAAAAAAGATTTTCTGTTTTTATTTATTGATTTATCCCATTTACACAAGCACATTTTTGAAAATATCTCCGTCTACATGTAAACGCTAAAAAGAAGCTCAGTCTGACGCCCGAGTATAATGGCGGTAAAGTAGCTGTGCATGTGTATATGAGCTGTAAAAAGTCCTAATGGCAAAATTACGACCAACAGTATTTTGTCTGCCTGTGCCATTGCAGAAAACCACCACGCTCATGTAAACAAACACTGCACACAGTGACATTAAAGAAGATGAAGTCTTTTTGATGAAAAACATGGAAATGCAAAAATTTTCAGACATCTTCATCTTGGAAGGCTTTCTTTTGAAAATCTATTTTCAGTGGATGGAAGGCCAAAACACAGAAAAAGCTACATTTTGAAAAATACCCGACTACTAGGGCCTCAGAATAAAAACTTGTGACGAAACCGCTAAATGCATAGTCTCCTGTTCCAGTTTTTTGGTTCAGTCTATTTTGCCTCCCTCAAACACATTATTTGACAGATAATATTAATGTATGCAAATTAAGCAATGAAAGGAATCCTCTTATTTTTTTATTTTAAGAAATGTCTTTCTATTATTTTATATTTACTATTTCTTTAAAAAAAAAAAAACCCAAACAAAGCTATTTATTAAATGATCACTTAATTAATTGGCCAAATGATTGATTGAGTACTTGATGACTAAAGTAATTGATGGCTGCAGCCCTCGATAAATCTGTGGAGCCTTAATATGGGATGATTTTTTTTTATCAGCAAAGCGAAATATTAGTTGAGGGATAAGTGATAAAGCTGAGTAGCCATAGCGAAATGAATTGAAAGATATTGCTGCTAAATAGCTTGATCTCCCTAAGAGTGTGCGAGTGTGCGTTTGTTCTAATAGCTCTTGTACTAGATAAACAGGATGTTTACTTTGAGGCCCAAACTCCCAGCCCTGACTAAAGGTCAGGAAAAGTCTCAAGCAGTCGTGTCAGAAATGCACTCAGCACATCACACACCAAGTGACGCTACACCAACATCTTTAGTGGCATAAAGCAAAGCGTATGACAAACGCCAACTTTTTGGCCCCAGTTTGGTACTGCTTTGCCTGCAGTTCTGTTTTTCATCTGACACTCTCGCCATCGCTTTCTTTCTCATAAGGAGCTGTCCCAGGACTCCTTCAGTTCTCAGGCCTCTGCTCCTTCCTCTAATCAGCCCCTGACCTCCAGTAAGAGTGGTACAGAGGACAGCATGCAGGGGCGGCCATCCAGTCTGCCGGTGAGTTTCCCCCTTCTCCCCACAAACCTAGCTTCCACATGTTGCATTGCGCTCAGGCGTCCGATGACATAGAACACTTCTTTAACTTTGTTTTTCACACCAGGTAATAGGTTCAACCCAATGTCTGTCTGCCGCTTCTGCAATTTTGTGGTTCTCTGTAAAGAAAAGCGAATCCCTTTATTCAAAGCACTAATAAGTTGAGTAGTTGCTGTAGTAGGTTTGGTGTCAGTGGGTTTTCTGGGCTTTTGAAAGTCTAGGGAAGCACGTTGCCATTGGGACCGCTTTGATTCAACCGTAGACGTAAATGAGATTACGTTGAAAAACTCTGGACCACTCTTTTAATATTACTGTCCGCTTACCATTCTAAATATCCCTGTTTTTAGTCCACAGGCCAAACTGTTGTCATCAGTATCCATGTCTCAGACCACATGTGACGCATTCGTACACTTGCTGGTGCGTATTCATTTGGCCGGAAGCTGTGTGTCGCAGCCAGCGCTAACTGTGACTCGCAGGGGACAGTTTAGTAGTGCTCACAGCGAAGGCCCCTGTTTGGGTGTTAGGATGGTGCTTGGTTTGAATGAGAATTGCACGAACCCGACGTGACCTGTTCCTTGTGAACAGCTTAAGTGAATTGATTTGCGCTACCTTGTGGATTACTACAGAACTCTAGTTTTGTGGAGGAGGGCTGCCGCGTCCGTGACAGATTGTCTGTAGTAAATTAGAGTTAACTCCTTCAGAGGACGCAAGCCAGAAATTTTCTTGAGAGCATGCAAGAGAGCGAGAGTAGCGGAGGACAGGTGGAGGGAAATGGCACACGTGTGCATGTGTATGTGCTGTCTGTGCCAGTGGGGGATGCCCTCAGGATGTGCTTCCCTCTTCTTTTATTTATTTCTTTCATTTATTTATATATTTCTCTTTGGCCCAGCCAATGACCGAGACAGGCTAGGGCTATTTTTTTTCCCAGGCAATCCCTGGAGCTGGAGGAGACGGGCAATTATCTGCCCTCTCTGACCCCCTCTACCCCACCCAGTGCTCTGTTGTGTTGTGCTCTCGTGGCACATGGCATGCTATAGCATTTGTTGCTGGCTTCAGCTTCGTTAAATCCGGTGCATGGCAATGTGTTATCAGGTTTTCAGTGTTAAAGTGGTTTGTGGGTCATGAGCATATGTCTGTTACGTCCAAACTAGAGTTTTTGTGTGTGTACTTTACTTAGATCTGACTATTGTCAGAAGTGTGTTTTCTGTGTATGTGCTTTAGACCACATGGCTTCTTTAATTATCTTTTCTCTGATTTGTGTTGTTGAGTCATGTTTAAACTGAACACATTAGTGTTCTGAATATTTATGAATCCCATCCATATACACATCAAGCAAATTTTAAAGGCAAGTTAACAAACCGTGTAAATTGTTAACGCTCAAGAACCTGAGACTTAAAAACTGCCCGACCGTTCAGACGGGTAACCGAGACATGCTGGTGCATTCAAACGAGCTTGACTGGTCGAACTAGTTTCTGGATTGTTTTTGCTTTTGTTCTTTCTTCACTTCACTCCAGTGGACAAACTGCAGCACCTCTTCTTTCTTTTCCTCCTGTGCATTGGTGTATTTACACTTGGCCTTTTCCCAGTGGATGTGGATCTGACTAAGCCACAGTGTGTATATGTATTCACTGCCAGATCAAAACCTCAGAGATATTAGTTTTCTTTCTTTATTTTTACATAATGTGAAAACAACAGTTGCCCTTTACACTGTGTGAATGATTCGTGAGAAACAGCATGATAGAAATGGCCTAAAATGACTTTGAATACAGTCTTCAGACTAGTTACCATCCAAATCTAAGAACATGTTCTTTTTTTCCAGAAAAATCCTTCGTTTTGGAGATATGATGCTTCATTCCAACAGCTATGATGTAATCCTTTAGAATTGTACGTTGCATGTTAAGACCGATGCCTAGACTAATAAAGCAACCCTTACGCCAGTTAAAGCTGGTTCCTGCAACTGTGACCACATTTCAGATCAGTGTGACTGCTTGTTGGGTCTGACGCTTTGAAGAAATAAACGTTCACTTGCAAACCTACTCCTGTCTAAATCCCATCGGACAGGGAAATTGAACTGTTCAGGAAGGCATTACAAGCAATTTGTTTGTCTTAATACTCACAATGTCTCTAGCGCCTTTAAAGCATTGAGCTTTAGGTGAAAACAGCAAAGATACATTATATAATATTAGCCTTTTTCTTTTCTTTTTTTTGGAAACCATTTGTGTTTTTTGTCAGAAGCGCTTGTGAGAAGCGTTTGTGTTTACAATCACAAGACGGTAATATGGAATCTCCCCCTTTCACTGCTCTCCTGCTGATCACAGAACAGGTTGTTGGCACGTGTTGAACCATCATTGTTGCCAGTTTAATAATAACAGTGTTTAGTTATATTAATCATCATAATGAAATCTAACCGTTGAGAAGCTTGAGAAGTGGTACGCTGGTACATATACCACTCCAGACAAAACTGACATTTTGTCAAAAAACTATAAAAAAAAATAAAATCACAAAAACATGCAATCGCTAAATCGTTCGGCCCTAGTGAAAAGGGCTTATAGTTCTCACTGTAATGGTGATTGACTATTTATGGATCAGTAATAATTCCTGATTAAAAGCTGGTAAAACTATTCTAGGGATATATGATCATTTATCAGAGTCGTTTGCAGGTGCTGACTTGAAATAAAGAATATCTGCATCAGACAAATGTTTAGATCTGGCCAAAATTAAAAACTGATATTTAATAAAGCATTTATCACAGTCTGTTAAAAACAATGTTTGTTTAGGTGATCCTGGAATTCCATGCGAAAATTCCCACTTATTTCTTAGCTTAAAATGTTTTATGCAAGTAACATTTTTCTGATGCAGGTACATGTAGTTTCAATCTCTATGTAAAAATATGTTTTGCAGAAACAGGCTAGACGTCTGACTGTGGCATCGGCCTACAAATCCCACATTGATGTGAATAATTCACTGCCATTCATCAAATAGGCCATTTGGTGTGTTGTGTTTTTTAGTAAATGACCGCATATGGAAAAAACTATAACTGTGAAATGTTTTTGTTTGTTTATTTATCTATCTCCGTCTCTATCTCTATCTCTATCTATCTATCTATCTATCTATCTAT
>JBBPDA010138775.1:0-21687 GCA_037974385.1 Arnoldichthys spilopterus
GCACATATTTATTGTTATTTATTGTTACCGCATATTTGCACATCTCCTCCGTCTTATCCACTGCCATTGCACTGAACGTTGTCTTGTCTTATTCTTGTTTAGTTTTAGTTTAGCTGTTTAGTTCAGTTTAGTTTAAATTTAGTTGTATTGTTGCTCTTGTGTTGTGTACTATTTGCACTTGTGCTCTTGTCTGTTTTGCTTTTGTGTTGCACCATGGACCTGGAGGAATGTTGTTTCGTTTTTACTGTGTACTGTGTATATTGTAAAAATGACAATAAAATCTACTACTACTACTACTAGCTCAAAAGGTGCTTCTACTAAATACTGAGCAAAGGGTCTGAATACTTAGGACCATGTGATATCTCAGTTCTTCTTTTTTAATAAATCTGCAAAAAATTCAACAATTCTTTTTTTGTCTGTCAATATGGGGTGCTGTGTGTACATTAATGAGGGGCAAAAATTAATTTAAATGATTTTAGCAAATGGCTGCAATATGACAAAGAGTGAAAAATTGAAGTGGGTCTGAATACTTTCCGAACCCACTGTATATTGAGTATTATTTTAGTGCCACTATATGGTGAAATGTTAGTCTAATTAAGTGGTAGATATGGGGTACAGAATTAAAACCAGATTTAAAGCATTCTGAAGTATCATTTTTCAGGCATGATCAATTGTCCAAAGCATATATCTGTTTCTTTTTGGAGGGGGTGTCTTTTTAGCATAAATGCTACAGAAGCCACAAAAGCACCAACAAAACTCACACTCTTGCAGTCATATCATTGAGAGAACATAGCTTAATTGTGTGAGTGTGGTTAAGTTTACACAGCCTTATCATTCACATAACACTAGACATCAACATGCATGCTTATACAGGTACATTTGCTAGCAAGGACTTGGATTAAATATGTAATAATTACCAAGGGCTCTGCGTCACCTCTGTGTACACCCTGCCAAGGCAGCTGTGTAATTTGTTTGCATTTTTGAGTGCGTAAAGTACATTAGTGCTGCCTTCGTTCTGTGCTCTTGGTGTATACTACTTCTGCTGACTTGATGCTGAATGCATTTTTGTGACCAGAAATTAAAACCAACTGCATGATTGAGCACATGCTCCCTGAATGCATTACATCTTCTTTAACCAAAAAGTGTTTCTTGTTTTAATTCCAAAAGGAAGTGTTATTTACAAACAGCTTAACTAGAATCATCCACAGCATGAGGGAGTGGAGTGTGAACATGCCACTATAAAGGCTTTCCATCAGAGATGACAGTCAGTGCAGCAAAAATCTATGTTCTACAGCTATTAAAATAAAAATGAAAAGGAAGAATGAAATGTGCATACTTATTTTTTCCAGTGCAGATTTATCGTTTGAATATTTTATCACTTTGACAATAAATAACAGATGCAGTGATGTGAATGACCTGACCCCACATTGCTTTAATTACTGCCCAAATAATTAAAGATAAGCAATCAGAATTTTGAGCATGATCTATAACTTATTTTGAATATTTCTCTGAAACTGTGCAAACCAAGCATTCTGTTCTTCATTTTAATTCCACCATTGAGGAATAATGAAGGAGAAGAGTATGAAGTGGTGTTTGATCCCACGTGGGGATGGAATCTCCAAGCGCTGTTCCCTCGCTGATCTGAGTGAGCTGGTAGGTGTGTAGGACTTGATCAGTTTCCATGTAGCTGGGAGCTAATTCATTGATGATTATGTAGGCAAGCAGCAAGGACTTGTACTTGCAAACATCCAGTGCAACCATCCAGTGCTTTTAAGTTACCTGTTTTTGAAGAAAGAGTGGCCAAACCTGAGAAATATAATGGTGAAAAATATAACGGTACTTGCAGGGGTTTCTTGTTGCAATGTTCCCTGTATTTCAAGTACCAACCTCAGGAATCCGATTTTAAGAAAATTTCGATCATGCCCTGTCTTGAGGGGTCAGTGGATGTAAGGGAGCCAAAACCTATACTCCCTAACTCAATCTTTCTAGCTCCTATCAGATGGGAGTTTGATGAAGAGATTCAGCGGGAGACTTGGAGGGAACCTGCTCCACCAGATTGTCCTCCTGAAAAGATGTTCGTTCCATCAGGCTTGCTAGACAGGATGATAAGGTGGGTCCATTGCAGTACCAGTACAGGTCATGCAGGAAAAAAGAGAACAATTGCTTTAATCGCCAAAAGATTTTGGTGGCCAAAGATGTCTGAGGAGATCAGACATCAAATTATGTTCTAGTCCCCTAGGCAACTTCCTGCAAGACAACTGATGCCCTTGACGATACCTCAAAGGCCATGGTCACACATCACTGTGGGTTTTGTCACTGACCTCCCTCGAAGTCATGCAAGTTCCTACCTCAACCAGCATTGCCCACTGCGATGCAGCTGCCTGAAACCCTGTTTCAACAGGTATTCAGAAATTTCGGCATTCCACAGGACATGTCTCAGATAGAGGTGCCCAATTTACCTCAAGTTTGGAAAGCCTTTATGGAGAAGATGGGAGTGGGAGTTACTTTAACATATGGGTATCACCCACAATCTAACGGTCAGGTTGAGAGGGTAATGGGATGAGGTTCAATCCCATGGGCTGAATATGCCCAAAAATCCCTGAGACATTCCTTGACTAAACTAACACCTTTTCAGTGTCTTTTAGGATATCAGCCACCTCTCTTTCCTTGGAATGCCAGAATCACAGATGCTCCTGCAGTGAATGACTGGTTTGACAGCAAAAGGAGCAAGCAGCAATAGGAGCAAGCTGATCGTGGCAGAAGGCAACATCCCAACAACCAGATTGTAGATAGTCTGGATGTCAACCAGGGGCTTAAGATTGAAATTGCCATGCAAGTTAAGTCCACAGTATATTGGTCTATTCAAGAATATAAAACAGATTAATGTTTCTTATAAGTTATTGTTCCCTAAGTCATATCAAATCTCACCAGTGTTTTATGTTTCCTTGTTAAAGCCTGTTCTGAGAGGTCCACTGGACGAGTCTGTACTTGAGGGTGCACCTGCCTATACAGTCCACAAAATCTTAGACAGACGGAGGAGGAGGAGCAGCCTCCAATATTTATTGGATTGGGATGGGGTACGGTCCATCGAAGGTTTTGACATCTTGGACCCTAGCCTGATTGCTGATTTTTACCATAGGCAGTGTCCTGGTCCTCTGCCCAGGGTTAGGCCTCCAGTTGCCCGTATGGTTAAGCATCAGGAGGGGGTACTGTGAGGGATACTTTGGCTTCATCTGGTGGTCAGAGCCAGCCGGCATCCCCGGAAAACTAACTGGCCTCTGGATACACCCCAGCCTATGTGTGGGAAGTTAGGGGATCATCAGACAGGCTATTTAATGTGTTTGGAGCTTGAAGACTCTGCAAAGACTCTTGCCCTTATTATGTCACTAAGCCTTTTGTTACTATCTTGTCTTTGTGGATTTTTGACCTTGCCTGTTTTTTGACCTTGCCCTGCCTTGTCTAATAATAATGTTTGGCTGGTTTCTGACTACAGCCTGTTTATTCACCTTGAGCTCGCTACTGTCTTTGATGTGCTTGATTGACCCTCCTGACTCATGTCTGTCTACATTGTGTGTTCTTATTAAATCTACTAAACTGCACTTGTGTCCAAGCTTCCTGGTTACCTAGAACCTGACACATGTGCGGTCTTTCTTAAGGATTTCAAATTTCTGAATAGTATCAGTGTATCAAAATATAACAGCTGTTACTATTTGTAGCAATCTTGATATTATTGCTTCTTACAAATATAGAAATAGTGACCAAAGAGCAATAACTGATTTGAATGATTAAAACACCAGGACTAGGTTATTTAAGTGCAGAGAAAAGGAAAAAATAGTCAAAAGACAGTACTATGAGAAACATGTTGAAAAACACAAATTTATACACAAATTAGCAGGTTAACAAGGTGACAAAAGCAATAAAGGTAACAGCCTTCCCATAATAGAAACACAAAAGCCTATAGGTGTATGCCGTATCTGACTTTGATATGATATGAACAAACTGAATAAATCATTTAACTGTCTAGTTCATTTAAAAAAAACAAACAAAAAAAAAAACCTGTAAATGCAATCAGATTTTGGGAAAATGTGGTGATATTGCATGCAGGCCATGGGTTAATTTTTTGAGGGGTAGCCATTTCTAAATGATGTTTAACAACATATTGACAGACAGGATCTCTAAATCAGACCACAATAAAACACACATTTTGATGGTTATAGCATACACCTGACTAGGTGCAGCTCGGACACATCCTCAGTGATGAACCCAGGGTCATAAAGTGTTTCGGGTGTAAGATCATCAGACAACCTCTCCTGGGCGACCCAGCCGGGGGTGATCAGTCCCCGACCTGTGCCCAAGCAGCATTAAACCACAGTTCTGCCCACTGATGGTTCTGGTGACTTTTATTTCTTGCTTCCCTCTGATGCCAAGGAGCCCGAGTGCCCGGTGTAGGGATTGTCCTAGGAAACCTCTGCAGCCTACCTCAATTGGCTCACAACGGGCCCTCCAGCCATTCATCCTGCAGGACTCCACCAGCTCTAGGTATTTGGCCTTCTTACGTTTGTAGGCCTCGTCCATTCGGTCTTCCCAGGGGACTGTAAGTTCCAGCAGCACAACTTGCTTTGTTGCATCAGATGTTAGAACAAGGGCTGGCCTGAGTGACGTCTTTGCAATGTGCTCTGGAAACCTCAGCTTCCTGCCCAGGTCTACCTTCAATTGCAAGTCCTGCGCTGAGGTTAGCAGCCCAGTTGAAACCTTGCATTCTGCTTGAGGCTTCTCTCCTGCCCTGATAAAGATGATGTTGCGTTTCACTGGGGGCTGATATTTGCTCTGCTGTAATCCTGTGGAGATCAGCCATTGCCCTCAGGACCTGGTCATGGCACCAGGTGTTCCTCCCTTCTTCCAGGGCCCTAGGGCAACAGCTCAGTACATGCTCCAAGGTGCCTGTTGCTGGACACAGTGGGCATGCAGGTGTTTCTGCTAGATCCCAACGGTGCAAATTAGACGGGCTTGGGAGTACGTCATACACCGACTGGATCAGGAACTTGAGTCTGGCTGGTTTTACCTCCCACAGTTCTGACCAAGTGATTTTCCGGGTAGATACATAATCCCATCTCGTCCAAGCACCTTGCTGGAGCATTGTCACTGTCCTGCTGTGGCGTTCCTCTTCCACTTCTGCACGGATCTCATCCTGCACCATCTGCCGTCTCTCCCTCCCTTGGGCTCTGTCGAACTGTGGTCTTGAGTGGCTGCCAAGGCCTGCTCGACCCACTGCCACACTGCCTACCAGGACACTGTGCCTCAGCCTTGCTTCTGCCCGAATGACTGCCTCTTTAGCCTGCCACTTTCTTTCTGTTCTTACCCAAATGCCTGCAGCGGAAACTTTGGTGTCTTTTGAGTCTCTGTACAGTAACACCTCTCTGGCTCTGGTCACTTTAAACTCCTCTGTCAGGCCAGTGGAGGGGAGATGCAGCTTGTTGGAGTGCCCAGGCAATGCTGCTTAGACTCCTTAGCAGGCCCAACCATCTACGCAGGAACTGAGTGATAGTCCGTTCAAAGCCCTCCACCATGGAAATTGAAACTTCGTAAATCAAGAGCGGCCACAGGAGTCTTGGTAGTATTCCATTCAGATAGATCCAAGCCTTGAACTTCCCTGGAAGTCCTGACTTATTCACTGCACCAGCTATTTAGCTCCTTGTGTGTTGCCTGAACTGCTGCCTTAGAGTAGCATCGAAGACCTTCCCTAGGCTTTTGACTGGTTTCTCTGACACTGATGGTATTTGGACTCCATCAACATAGAAGCGATACTTGTCCTCAAGCCTTCCCCTCCTCAGGACTAGAGACCTCAGGTTGACAAGTGCCTGATTTGGACAGGCGGTCCCTGCATTCCACTTCTGCTGCCTTGACAAGCATGTTCATTGCAAGGGCAAACAGCACTGTTGATATGGTGCAACCAGTGATGATGCCTTTTTCTAATCGATGCCATGCAGATGTTGTTGTGCCAGAGGTGAATCTCAGGCTAAAACTACCGTAGTAGTCCTGACGCAGTTCTATTAACCTCTCTGGAACGTGGTAAGTGGTCAAAGTCGTGGGTTAACAGTTTGTGTGGACTCAATCCATAGGCATTGGCAAGATCTAGCCAGATAACTGACAGGTCTAACCCTAACCCTAGGTCTCCTCGGTTTTCTCTTGCCTCCCGGATCAACTGGGTAACCACTCCTGTGTGTTAGCAGCCTGATATGCCTGGAACTCCACCCTTCTGTACCGTGTTGTCAATATAGGAATTCCTCAGGAGGAACTCAGTCAGCCGGGTAGCAAGAACCTTGAAAAAGATCTTGCCTTCAATGCTGAGTAAGGAGATGGTATGAAACTGCGTGATGTCATGCGCATCTTCCTCCTTTGGAATCCAGACACCTTCTGCATACCTCCCATCTCAGGATGGGACTGCAGAAGTCAAGCCATTTATCACAGGAGTAAGTAATCATGTGCATCATCTTTAGAATAGACTTCCTTCTGAGACAACAGCCATGCAGACCAATTTGATGCCGTGCATGGTCTAAGCACAGACAGGCTGACCCCCCACCACTTCAACCTCTGCAGCAATGCTGGCAACACTCATACGTCTATTTTCAAAAGACAACCTCTGGATATGACGCTGAGCATTTGCACTCAACTCCTTTGGTCAACCATGGTGAGGCCTGTTCTGAGTGGAACCTGTCCTGTTAAACTGCTGTATGGTCTTGGTCACTGTACTGCAGCTCAGTTTCAGGATGATGGCAGTCTTCTTATAGCCTAGGCAATCTTTATGTGGCGCAACAGTTATTTTTTTTAGATCTCTCAGAGAGTTCTTTGCCATTAGGTGCCATGTTGACCTTCTGGTGAAAAGTATGAGAGAGTGTGAGAGCGATAACATCAAAAATTAACACACCTGCTTCCCAACCTGCTCTGAGACCTTTTAACACTAACAAGTCACATGACGGGGAGGAAAAAATAGTGAATTGGGCACAATTTGGACATTTTCACTTAGGAGTGTACTCACTTTTGTTGCCAGCGGTTTGGACATTAAAGGCTGTGTGTTATTTTAAGGGGACAGCAAATTTACACAAGCTGTACACTGACTACTTTGCATTGTATCAAAGTGTCATATTGTCAGTGTTGTCCTATGAAAAGATATAATGAAATATTTGCAAAAATGTAAGGGGTGTACTCACTTTTGTGAGATACTGTAACAGTACTAATATACTTGTCTAATGGTTCCAAAACCAAAGTAAACAAGTAGGGGAGAGAGAGCAGCCCTGTTTATAGCCCCTAGTAATGGGAAATGTCTCAGTGAGTGTGAGATGCATTTATAAAATTATTTTTCTGCATCTAGAGACATAACTGAAGTAGGCTACATACCTTTGCCTAGAAGTTCTAGAATGCTCAAAAATCAGTGGGATTTGTTAACTTATTTTTTTAAAGTATCCTTTTAAGTGTGAGTTCATGAAAATTAAGTGAAAGTGACTATTTGTCATTGTGAACACACTCAACCACCACAAGGAAATGTGACCTCTGCATTTAACTAATTAATACATGAAGCAGCGAGCAGCTATCAACAGCACCCGGGAAGCAGTGTAGTGGGACGGTACCTTGCTCAAGGGTACCTCAGGAGTGCCTGGGCAGGGACTTGAACCTGGTACCTTCAGGTCCTAAAGGTAGCATCCTAACCAATAGGCCACCAATGCCCACATGTGGTGTAGCAATTTATGTGAAATTTCATCATATTTTATACTGAATACAGACCCCGAGTATCAAACTGAATCAAACAAATCACATCGAATTGGATTGCAACCGCAGTGCTGCAAATTTTGAGGTACCAAAAATGTACCAGATTGTTGGCTAAAATAATCAGATCAGATTTAATCGTGATGAAACTCAAGATTTACACACCTATTTACAATCCTCTACTTAACACTGCTTCTATGCACTCTACCCACACAGTTGTCTATTTACTAGACTGTGCGTGTGGGTGTATGTTTGTATGTGAACTGATTCTTTTTGAGGATAAGCAGGGTTGCATGCTTTACTGTTTTAGTGTGTGAAACTGATTGGAAGGGTTCTGAGGTTTTTTTAATTAGCTTTTATAAATGTCATCCAGAAGCTTCTTCATTATTTAGGTGCAAAAGAAAGTGCACTAAGAGAGAAGAGAGCACTCAAGTGTAAGAGAAAACAGCATTTAATATTTATATGTTTTTCTCTTAACCAACAGTCATGTCATTTATAATCAGAAAACATTAAAGGATAAGACAGAATCACTATGCCGTAAAATATGTGAAGGAATTAGCACCAGCAGCCCTGTTGTGTGGTTCTTGTAGAACATGACCTGGGTTGCTCCTATCTCTCTGTGTCTTTATTAAATTGTGCTTGTGTATAAAAGCATTCCCCTTTTAAAGTCTCTTTGTGTCATGCATAATAATTGTTAATAATCCATATAATATAATATAATAATATATTAATAATAATAATAATAATGACCAAACAGTGCTGTTATGGACCCAAATACAGTGCCTTTGTTAAAGGCTTGTTATTGATGTTCTTACTGATGTTGGCCAATTTGTGTTCTGGCCACTTAAATGTACTGCAAGGCATAGAAGAATTTACTCACCCTTTCCTCTTCCTCTCTTAAATCTGGCATGGTACTGACACAGAGAGTGACTGCTGTGATGGCCACAAACACCACCGACAGACAGGCAAAGATCTTCCCTGGCAAACCTGAGTGTGGGTTCTCCACCATGTCTCTTAGATTGTGCATGCACCCAGCCAGATCTTGTTCTTCCTGGCCCCCAGGCCCTAGTGCTTCTTCATTGGACTGTGGCAATGCTAGCTCAGTTTCTTCTTCCTCTGGAAGCAAACACTCACGCAGGTCTTCCTGTCTAAGCCGCAGCTTTCTCAGGCAGCACCAGTCCAGGCTGGCCTCCTTCACACCCCAGTACAGCAGCTCCTCCTGGAAGGACAGTGCACACATCTCTCTCAGGATCCGCAGCTTTCCAGCTGCGAGGAATGTCACAATGCAACGGAAGGCATTTGGGCTGCGGTCAAAGAAGAACTCATTGCGGGGTGCATCATAGTCATCACACAAATCCAGGATTTCCTCTGCATTGCTGCAGCTCCGCAGCTTTCCCAAACGTGTCAGAGGGAACTCTTCAAGGGTCGACCATGGGATGATATAACGGATGCCGCCTACATTAATATTAGCAATGCTGTCTGTTGAGAGCATTTCATCTGCCATGGTTGTTCGACACCAAATCACGTCCCCTTGCCCTGAATGCCATGGCAATTGTCTAGCACGTTTGTAGAAGAGACCCTTAGTTCCAGCTTCCACAGGGCTCTTTAAAAGGGTCAAGTGGAAAGTGGGGAACTGATGATCAGAGCTTCCTGCAAGGAAGGCAACTTCCTGGTACATCTCTGCTCCTCCAATGGCCTGGTATACAATTTTACTGGATCAGAGCTCAAAGTTCACTCCATGCTTTCTACTGGTTTCTGTAAAAAAAGAAGAAAGAAAATGCTGCTAATGGAAAGCTTTATCTTTACCATCTGTATGAGTGCAAACTCAATGTTATTGAGCACCGTGAGGGGAATTGGTGGAAGAAACACTCAAGCTTTAAGGTACCTTCTTCACTAATAAGATAAACCTTTGACAGTAAATACAGTCAATGTTGCATTTTACTACATATGTGTACACATATTGAATATTACAGTCTGTGGTTTATAATATTTCAATATTTTTCCATAACGTGGAATCTTACAAAGTGTTTACAATGTGTTCATGAGGTTTTTAAGCCTCAAATGACTTCATCAGGATTTAGTCCGATCTGATTTGTTGAGGTTCCTGGATACATGGATACAGCCATGATGACTTATGGTTCTTGTCTGTGATGGAAAACCTGTTGAATTTGGGAAAGTGTTTTTTTTAATGGTTTTTATAGCACCAAAAAGGGTTCAGCTAGTCTTAGAACCAGGTTTAGGTTCTACACAGACAGGATTATTAATTTATGAAATGATGGCAAAAACAATGTGAGAAAATCCAGTCTTCAATAAATAATTTATTAATCATATTCATAATTAACTTTTATTTGCTGGTGGGCTGAATTAGGCTTATCTCTGATCAGATGCATTGTAATATTATGAGCAGCATAAAGCCAAGGAAATGTATTACATGAACAATTTTTTTAAAGCATTGAAAAGATCAGAGAGGATCAGTACAGATCAACAAACTGCCACACTATATAACAGACAGTGATTTTGTTAAACCATTGTCTGTTACAGTGTGGTGATTTGTTTATCTGTATGAATCATCTCTGATCTTTTTCATGCTTTAAAAAATTGTTCATGTAATACATTTCCTTGGCTTTATGCTGCTCATAATATTACAATGCATCTGAGCAGAGATAAGCCTAATTCAGCCCACCAGCAAGTAAAAGTAATAGTTGCTAGTGGTTAGGAATTGGTGATGCTACTAATTAAAATTTTCAATCAAGTACCAAGTACAAAGCCCATTTCCAAGAAATGTAGTAAAAACAAAAATCAGCCATTTTTAATTCTCTTAAACAGTGTTACAAAATGACAGTCAACAGTATACAGTTTGCAGCATTACAACACTTACAACACTACAATTAACATTAAACGACAATACATACATAAAAAATTAAAAATAGAAAACTGTCTCTAACTTCACAAACATCAAGTGACCGTACAGTGCAGGTTTGAGCATGGATTGTGTATGATTGATGGTACTGCACATGAGTAAGTTAAGTTAACCCTGTTAGACAACATTGCACTTTGTGACCAAACATTAAATAGTTGTATATTGTAAGCTTTACATACCCAATTGCTGTGTGTTAAACATTCTGACAGCACTGGGGTAGAAGTCTCTGAATCTTGTTGTGCATGTTCTGATTTTTCCTCCCTCTGGCAGGAGAGAGCCCAGGTAGCATGTCCATATGGGCACCATATGGGCTCAGTATGGACCAAAATGTGGGTCCCATATGGCTGCCCAAAATGGGGCCCACTGAATTCTGCACCCAACAATCATATGGGGCCCATGTGGGCCAGCCCAGATAGACCAAATGGGATCTAAATGGGTAATTTTTGATGCCCATCTGGGTCACAATTTAATGGGCAAAATCTGGATTAACCCATATGGGTAAAAATGTAGAATTTATCTGGGGCCCACATATGTAACACATGGGTCACAATTTAATGGGCAAAATCTGTATTAACCCATATGGGTAAAAATGTGGAATTTATCTGGGGCCCACATGTATAATACATGGGGTCACAATTTAATGGGCAAAATCTGGATTAACCCATATGGGTAAAAATTTTGAATTTATCTGGGGCCCACATGTGTAACACAAGGGGTCACAATTTAATGGGCAAAATCTGGATTAACCCATATGGGTAAAAATGTGGAATTTATTTGGGGCCTACGTGTGTAACACACGGTTCACAATTTAATGGGCAAAATCTGGATAAACCCATATGGGTAAAAATGTAGAATTTATCTGGGGCCCACATGTATAACACAAGGGGTCACAATTTAATGGGCAAAATCTGGATTAACTCATATGGGTAAAAATGTGGAATTTATTTGGGGCCTACATGTGTAACACACGGGTCACAATTTAATGGGCAAAATGTGGATTAACCCATATGGGTAAAAATGTAGAATTTATCTGGGGCCCACATGTGTAACACATGGGTCATAAATTAATGGGCAGAATCTAGACCCAAGTGGACTAGCTATAGATTTTATTTCAAAGGGTTTATTAAAGTTTTGCTGAGGATGAACAATAATGGGCTATGTTTTTTTTGTGACTATGGTTGCAGATGAAGTAAAAATGGATAAACTTGAAAGCGTCATGTCATATTAAAGATTTATTTACCCAAACTTACACATTTAGTGAAACATTTAGAAACTTAATAATATAAAAATAAATACACTTTAGATACAAAGATATTGATACTTTACATACATGTTAATCTAACTTTTCACAAGTTGCTTACAAAGAAAATATTTTGAATGTTCAGAAGAAGCCTGGTGTGTAAAAACTGAAAAAACACACACTGTAAAACAGCAACATTATCATAACAGCAAAACACAATAATGCCAGCATTTTTTGTCTGTAGCCCTGTCTAAAGAAAAAAACATTGTTCTGAATAACTAAGATAAACTTTCAGTCATCCGCTTCTTTTCTTTGTTTAGAATGAGGATTGATATCCCCCTCTGCATCTGATGAGATGTGTTTACCATTTTTTTCATGTGCACGCCTTTTACCTCTTCCACCTTTTAAATCCCTGGCATTGTAAAGGTAGGAAGTAATGCAGGTTTTTACTTCATCCTTTAGTGCATTTTTCGTCTTAGAATTTTGTCGCACAGCACCTGCATGAGCAAAAAAAATGCAGAATTATACAGGTTATTGGCTTTCAGGGCACTGTGAAGTGAAGTGAAAGTGACTATTGATCATTGTGAACACACTGAAGCACCACAACAAAATGGGAACTCTGCATTTTACCCATCACACGTGCACAGCGCCCAGGGAGTATATTTGCCTAAGAAATCAGTGAATGGAGAAGCAGTCTTAGACATTTTAACAGTGATAAAAAAAATGTGGCTTCCAATGATTCTGAAAATACTTCACAAAGTGCAAAAAAAAAAAAAATTGATCACTTCAAAGCAGGTATTAATTAGACTGTCTGTACACAGCAAAATGTTTCCAAAGCCATTGTGGTTAACAAAAGTATCTCCATATTCAGCAAATTTATGATTATGATTTTTGCAATTATTGAGTAACATAAAGTTGTAAACTTTTAAATAGGACCAAAAACATTCAAGACCAGATGTCAAGGTCTTTTTGTTACATGCTTATTGTCAGGACTGGTGTACATTAACTTGTATAAAATCATGTACTAAAAGCCAATGAAGATTCTGTAATTATAGAAAGTGCTTGTATTATTCCTATTAATTATTGTAATGACATACACTTACGGAGTATAACTGTATTAATTACGAAGGTCTGGAATTCTTTTTTCCCCTTCACCCCTGTCCAGTTGTACTGTCGTGCCAATTCTGGAGCCAAAAGGCTGGACAAAATAGACTTGGTGGTACTGGTTACATCCTTACCACCAAGTACAGCAAGCTTGTACACCTAAAAAAAGGATTCAGAATGTATGCATGCTTATTAGTGTATTGTTCACCTATCTAGGCTAGGATTTTACTGCAGAATTACTGAATAGTAAAAGGTCAATGAATACCCTACTGACTGCTTTAAAGGTAGGAACATACTGCCAACAATGATTAGCCAAACTAAAGATATTATATGAGTACTCTTTCATCTTGTATGAAAGCATGCAAAGTGCTGTTATGACACTCTTATAAGAGCTGTACCAGTTGCAACCATTTTAACAATGCCTCAGTGAATGATGGACACATTACTAAATTACTAATGGTCATAAATATTACACAGTATTGATACAATGATCCTTACCAAAATCCACATCTTCCAGTTTTCTCTCCAGGGCCTGAAGGTTTTCAGAAGTTGTTATGGGCAGAACAATTTCCAAGTCAGCGTCAACATGATCTTCTCTTAGATTAAGAGCCACGCCATTCTCTTTCAGTCTGCATAGGTCATTCATGGAGTGATGTGTTATGTTCAACTCTTTTTCAAAGTTCCTTTAATTCTAGAGCCTGTTCTGTCAACAGCTTTATGACCATCACCTCAAAACCTGCATTAGAACACAACACAGATAATAACAATCAGTGTCCACATACATAAGGCAAGTGCAAACTTTTCTTAAAAGGGACTGCATTTGATTAAGTTTAAATACTTAAGAGCTAATCACTCACATTACAATATATAGTAGTTAAAATGAAGGGCACTTTTATTTATTACACTATTATGCCAGTGACATTTTCAAATTGTAACTATTTAAAATGAGCAGGCTATCAATGATTGGAGAAACAGAGCAGATTTGGGATTTTTTAAATTACAATAATGTGACCTAGTAGCATTAAATATACAATGACATTTAAGACCAAAATGTAATGTGACCTTAACCAAAAACCCATATTACCTGCTAAACACTCCAAGGACCCCCTTCCATAAAAAGATCACATACAATAATATAACATACAATAAACACATGTAGTTATTGTTATACCTCAAGAAACATACAAAAAATGTTATATAAAATGTTTATATATTTTGGATATTTAGGATACAAAATGTTCTTATTATGGACATTGGTTTGAGAGGAATAAAGGAGGCCATCTACGTATGTCCAACTGGAATGATCATTGTAAGGGAGCCAAGGGCTCCCTCTGGTGGGCAAGGCCGGTCGGTATCTCCAGAATTCTAAAGCATTTCCGGTTCTGCCCCCCCCCCCAGGTGGATTTATCAGGACAGAGTTAAATAGTCTGGACACACGCACATGCAGTGCGAAGTCTTGTACTTTACTACGTTTCTGAGCATTTCTCTGTTATTTGGATTTTCTGGTATTTTTGACCCCTTTTTCTTGACCCTGATTTTAGTGTACTGCCCTTGTCTCGGATATACCTGTTTGCTGTGATTTTTGACCCTTGCCCGTTCTTGACTCTGATTTTTGGCTCTGTCTTTGAGGATTCCGTTTGCCCTGGTGATTTGTTTCTGATCTGGACTTGTTATTAAATTACCAATTACTTGCACTGGTGTCCTCTCCTCAGTATTATCATTACAATCATAATTAAGCAGAGGTGGTGGATTACAACACCATCTATCAGCCACCAATAATGCAGTGTTGAGATTCATTCCTTGGTATTTTAAACATGACTTTAAAGAATTACATGATGGCAGGCAATGTCAATGACCCACAAATGTTTCACATGTCAATCAGACAACACTGGCCCCACACAAACTATAATATTCTGCAGACTCATCCAGATGTCCACTTACTCGTTAATAGAAATGTTTGCTATTAAAATAAGCCATACCTGTGTTTGTGCAGGTATTCGAACTGGCATCTCTGCCATCCACACCCTGAGCCAGTCATTTTTCATTTGTTGACTTGCATTCATTATATATTGGAAAGGCTGGTACGAGTGGTGCTTTAGCCCTAGGCATCTGGTTCCCTCTTTCTTACTGTAAGTCTCCATCTTCATCCGATGTGCTGTGCTGGTATCGAGCTGGAATTCTAAATCATGAAAGAGAACATCAGAAAAGTCATCTTAACATATATCTGCATATGATAGTCCAAATATATGTTGCTGTGAGAGTGGTAAAGCTCAAAATGACTTGTTAAATTCTGCATAAATAAATTAACATTTACCGAGATGTACGTTTATTCACAGCTTCCTCTTCATCCGTTTCTAGACATGATGTGTCTTGGGCCTTTCTTTCTTTCTCCAAGATTGTTTCCCATTTGTCTTAAAAGGGAAAACATATTTTAATTGTTATGTTCTGTCAGTATAATATTCTTTTCTTATTCTTTTTTGAAGCAAGTTTCAGTACATGTACAATATAGTGACTCAAGAAACACTGACATAAATGCACACTAGTACGTACTGTAAGAAGACAGGAATTTGACAGAAGGATGATAGTCCCAAGTGGTCTTGTCTACCAGGGCTTGTTCTTCTGCCATCTTTCGAACTCCTTTGGAAGATGAACGGTCAGGCCACCAACATGAATATATGTAATTGCCGCCTACTCCTTTGCTGTAGGAAATCCAAGCGGTAGAAACAACTGCAAGGCCATCAGGAAATTCTACCACAGCATACTTTCCTTTCAAAGGACTCGACATTTTGATCCTGAAATCCAGTGAAACAACAGACCCTATATAAAAGTGCTAAATTACTGTCCACCAGAATGTAATAATGGAGCAGCATAATGTGAGTCACAATAAGTCTGGCATGAGATAATGAAAGTAAATGTAACAGAGTGCCAGAATGCTGATTTATGTAAAATTTCACTGAACAATTTTTTTTAAATAACTCCTTAAACATGTCAGCCAAATTATGTTACATACATATCTTCTTTGCCCCTAAATTTAAAATGTGACCCTCATATGGAACTGTTTGACTAGCTAACAGTTAACTGAAAAATTACTCACCTAAAACGCACTTTGAAAAGATGTATCTGTAGGGTTCAGAAGTTTTCAGCAACTTATAGGACCAACGTATGCGCAGAGCAGCTCTTCCTTGGGTGGTCGTTGACCGGTCCTTACCAGATTGGGCGGGTTTTCACGGTGACTTTCTCGCGCGCATTTTTTAATGCAAGATGCAAGTGAAAAGTGCAGCGCGTTCAAATCCACGCATGCGCATTTAGAGAAGAGCTTTCCCCCGCGAGTTTAGAGTAGAGACATTTTTTTTATATGTGGTGAAGTTTGGGAACCCATGTTCCATGATTTAGTTTGTACCGCAAATTATTTTCTTTCTGTTTTTGAAATTAGATTTGTCACAGCAGTTTTCTGCCATTATTTTCCAAGCTTAAATTTGATTGAGTATGAGAGTAGGGGAATGTGAGGTGGCTCGGTTTGAACTTCAAAATCTCATAACGAGACGTGATTACGTCTCCCATACTGTTGAACAACACAGGAAAAGTGAGCTGAAGGCGAGGGACCAAGAGTGGGAATTACAGCGTAAGCTCACTCAAATGCATCTTGATGAGCTTACCAAATGAAATAAAAATAAGGTCCAGGCCCCTGTAAAATGTGAAGCAGAACAGATGGTGGTGACCACTGAACGCCTGCCACTGCCACCACAGCACTCTCCCCTAATGCATACCAGATGTCTATGCCGGTCGTAAATGTTTATACACAGCAACCAGGTCAAAAGGCATGGAAAGCAATCCAACTTTGACAAGGAGGTCTCTATGCGGATTCCCCCCAGGCGTATGTTGGGGATGTGGCCAAGCTGGACATAACCACTCAAACTTTCTCACCCATCCATGGCCCCAGCTGCTGAGAGGGATGGGAGGGGGTGGCGACAGCCCCCTTGGGAACCAGGTCAAAGCCCAGTGAATCCATGGATAGGAAAACCAGGATGTTAGGGATGCTCAGAGAATCCTAAAGGGGAGAAGCAGTTACCTATATTAACAACCAGTGCTGAACAAGAACCCATGTTGCAGAGGTAAACGGGAAAAGTACATACATGTTAGTAGACACAGGAGTGGTTTATACATGTTCAAATTTAAACCATGCCCATGTCTGTGAAATTTGCCAAGACAGTAGGATTCTGGGGTCAAAAGCAGTTAATTCCCATGACTGCTCCAGTTCGTCTGCAAGCCAACAAAAGCATAACCTTACATGCATTAGTCTCAAATCAAATGCCAGTTAACCTCTTAGGTAGAGATGCATTATGTAAATTAGGGCTGCAGATATGGTGTTCTACACAAGGTATGTATATTGGCATGGAAGGTGTAAAGAGTCAAATGGTGATGACTGAGGCTGAAGCAAATGTTTACTGGATAGGACAGCTAGGCAAGGATGTGAGTCAAGAAATAAATAAGTGGGGAAAATTTATTGAAGCACAGTTGCTTACTTTAGACTTTCACTGTACTATGATGTATGATCCAACTAAAGATACTGATTTAGAACAGACATGGCAGGAAGAAGCAAAAGAGCACAAGGTTGATTTAATTACCCAGTACATCATTATAGGCCGGCAAGGACCACCTCTCAGTATAGATGAGAGTGATTTTGTAAAAAGATGGTTCAAAGTAACTGATTTCTCAGTTTCTGAGTTCCTCATGTAGCGTTGTATGTCAGGAAAAATTGCAAATCAAAAGACTTGGGGCCGATGATGAAGAGAGATGTTCAGTGGGAGTCAACAATAAACCCGTTGATTTTTCATTCTGCAGATAAGAACTTCATCAAAATCTAGTGCTGACTGGATTGAGGTGTATGCCATAAAACCGGCTCCATTAAGGGAGATGATGAGAGAGGAAGGACGGCAGGATCTAAACACTCTGTTACAATGGACCACAGATGCACTAGTAGCATTTGACTCTATTAAGAAAGAAATGCAGACAACACCTGTCGTAGGTATACCAGACTACACCAAACCATTTCATCTGTATGTGGCTAATCGAACAGATGGATATGCCTCAGCTGTGTTAATGCAAGAAACCTGCAGTGGAAGGAAAAAACAGCCCTTAGCTTACTACAGCACTAAGCTAGATAATGTAGCACAAGGTTACCCACCATGCTATCAGCAAGGTCTTGCGGCAGTACATTATGCCTATGAAAAAGCATCTACACTGACTATGGGGTACCCAGTAACCATTTACACACATCATAAAGTCGTAGAGTTGATAGAACAGGGGAAATTTGTTCTGACTCAAGCTCGCATTCTAGCCTTTTCTTCACTGCTCACATATCCTGACATTACAATAAAGAGGTGTAACACAGGTAACCTAGCTGAATTAATTCCCTTAGCTTATGAAGGTGAAGCACATGTGTAGCGAATTCATTAGCATTCACCAAGTTACAGCCTGATCTTGAGTCCAAACCTATATCTAAAGCAGAAGTCACTTACTTTGTTGATGGATCTAGCTTTAGAGACCATGTAGGAAATCACACTGGGTATTCAGCAGTAAGAATGGATGGAGGAGACTTGTCTGACGACGTCTGTCTTGTCTCAACATTGTTCACAACCATGCTCTGCTCAGCTAGCCGAGCTGAAAGCGCTCACAGCTGCTTGTCAACTGTGTGAAGGGCTAGTAGTATATTTTCACAGACTCAGCTTATGCACATGGTGTATGTCATTTGTTTGGAGCGATATGGAAGCAGAGGGGGTTTAAAAGGAGCGATGAAACCCCCATCCAACATGCACAACAGATAAGTCAATTAATGTCTGTAATGATGTTACCAAAACAATTGGCTGTCATTAAGTGTCAGGCTCATAAAAAAGTCAATGACTATGTCAACAAAGGGCAACAATATAGCAGACTTAGAAGCAAAGCAAGCATCGAAGTGCCAAACAGCAATTATGGCACCAGTAGTTCTCATAGAGCCACAACCTCAGTTGGAGGGTATTATTCGGATACAACAGCGAGCAGGTCCGTACGAGCACTCGGTGTGGCACTGAAGGGGAGGCCGGAAGGACGTGCAGGGTATTTGGCGTTCACATGAAAATCTAATCATTGCGCCTACAGCACTTAGGCACTGTTAAACATCATAATTGCAGATACTAATGAGTTTGATCATTGTGCTAAGAGCGAAATTGTGAGGAAAATCCAGGACCAGGGGTATTGGTCTCCTTATCTGAATGCAATGGTTGAGGAGTTCTTGGCATCTTGTGAAGTATGTGCCAGGCATAATGTCCCCTAACGACCCATGCCTGTGCCATTCCGTAGAGATCCATACAAAGGCCCGCTGCTAGAACAATTGCAAATGGAGCTCAGATCTTAAATGACGAAACTAACGGCCATACATAAGGCTATTTATGTGCAGGAAAAATGGAAGGAGGCAAAGAAGGTGACAAAAGTGACTCCGTGCCCAATTGTGCCCAGAGATTAGATCTATCTGCATGTGTTCAGGAGGAGGTGGCATGAACCAAGAAAAGAAGGACCGTACAAAGTTGTAGCATCCACTCCAACAGCCATGCAAGTGAAAAGAAGAACTACATGTTATCATTTAAATCATTGTACCAGGGTCCCTAAAGTAAGTAAGGGACAAGAAGTTGAAGAAGAGGGAGACCCACCAACCAGCAGTGACATTGCACAAGGTCTTGAAGTCAGTGAGGAAGGTGTGGGAGGAAGCAGACAGGAAAATGGGGAAAATAGAAAGGAAAGTATACAGGGTGATCATTATATGCCAGGTATTGAATCAAATTGTGATCAGCTCACCCCTACACAGCTCCAACCAGTCTTCTCAAGAATTAATTTTACATCAATTGGCTAGCCTTAATGAGACACCAGAAATATCCTTAGACATGAAAAATCCATTGAGAGGTACAACCCGTCCAAAAGACGTAGACATACTAATAGTGAGGTTGGTAGTTCAGTAAGAGTAAATAATCTGAATCCTTTATGGGACGCAGCTAACCATAACGGGTGGTACAAATGGGCAACTTTTACAGCAAAAGAGGCAGGTGTGGATAACTTTCTATTATGTTCTAAATCACCCTTAAATAAGGCAATTAAGATTAGAAATTGCAACTAATGTTCAGCAAATGGAAGTATTGAAATGGCCATATGAGAAAACACCTTTAGCTAAGCATGAGGACAATTACAGCTCTGACTATGATTCAGACGAAGAGTCTCGCGCCTCAGATGAGAACGAGGAGGATGAATGATGAGCCATGCCTTGGGTGAAAGTACTGGCTTGACCTCTCCCCAAAAGGCGGCCCTCTACGATACATAAAGTATCTGGGTTGAAGATCATCGTGATATTACAGGACTGGTTGGAAATATATCCACATTTATAATTGTTAATAATATTGTAAATAAAATGTTAGGCTTGCTTCATTTTGGATTATATGATTTATCCATCTAGTAGAATCTTAGTAGATCATTGTATTACTCAAATAATTATGTTATGAAATTGTTTTATGAAATTGTATTATGAGTAGTTTTAGAGCAAGGAGATCGTGTCTTTAACTCCTTCCTAGTCAAATAGGGGAGGAGAGGTTTGGCCGAGTCTCCAACTAGAGTGCAAATACCTAAGTTGGTCATTGCTAAAATTCCAGTGATTGAGTTTAATCACCAAGCATATAAAGAAGACTAGTGCAGGTGTTGGCACTCTAGATAGGGCTTAGTTAGGGCTAATGAGTCCCAAGAGGGGGGAGATGTAGAAGAAATTTCTGATTCCACGTTATGCATATACTGAGAATATACTTGCCATGCAATTTTATCTGTGTATGTGTGTGCATGAGACAAAGGCCCTCAGAATGACGAACACAGGAAATGACCCTGAGGTCAACAGGGGGGCCCAGGAAATATGACAACAAACCTTGGGGGGGTACCCCTTCCCCCAAGCAGAGAAAGAGCCTAAAATTCCAGATGTATGTGATTATGCTGTATACAAATGATGTTGGGCCAGCCAGCTTAAAGATGGAAGGAAACTTGTGTCTTGGCGCATACTTTGCAGGGTTGGCCAGCGTGTTGTTGAATTGAATCAAGTAAACACCTGATCTTCTAAATTCAAAGCCTGAGTATTTAAATTATTCCTCGAATCTCAAAAACTTCTCGACTACATGAGCCATTCGTGGTTTGGACCGATAATCAGAACTTGCTCACTATCCAACAGACCAAACAACTCAATACCAGGCAGGCGCGGTGGGCCCTTTTTTTTAGCAATTCAACTTCCATCACTCCTACCGCCCGGGGTCCAAGAACACCAAGGCTGAGGCCCTCTCCCATCAACATCAGAAGGATGGCAGATCCCACACCTGTCCTGCCCTCTCAACTCATCATGGCTCCCCTCCGGTGGGGGTTGGAAGATCGGATCCGTGAGGGACACGCCTTGGAACCACCTCCAGCTGACACCCCGCCTGGACTGTCAACCTTCGTCAGAAGACCCTCCAGTGGGCTCATTCCTCCACCATCCCTGGCCATCCTGGCCCCTCAAGGACCGTGGGCAGTGGTGGCCTAGTGGTTAGGAGACCTGAAGGTCTCAGGTTCGAGTCCCAGCCCGGGCACTACTGAGGTACCCTTGAGCAAGGTACCGTCCCACTAC